>JAEQML010066461.1:0-19970 GCA_016904865.1 Pissodes strobi | reverse complement strand
CAATGTTAATATATGAATGTTTCTTAATAATAATAAATAATTTTGCCGTATGCAAT
This sequence comes from Pissodes strobi, assembly GCA_016904865.1. Lineage (NCBI taxonomy): Eukaryota > Metazoa > Arthropoda > Insecta > Coleoptera > Curculionidae > Pissodes > Pissodes strobi. The sequence goes on along the minus strand of JAEQML010066461.1, from coordinate 19,914 downwards.
GGATTTTACTATAACCACTTTTAGATATTCTTATATTTTCTTCTGAACACTACGATAATTTTGTATTGAGTAACACTACATGAATGATAAAGAATACCTTCATCCCTGCAGTTAATTTCACAATAAATATTGTATAGAAAATTGCTCTATATTTAAATAAAATTATAGCAATTTGGCCTATTGATATTGAAAAACAATCTGCAAATCGGCGTTAGCCATTATTTTACTGCAAATTGTAGGATTTCTTTATAAATGTAGTAAAATTTACAATAACTTTTTTCAGAGTAAAAAAATGGTGAACGACAGAATTTGCTGAGTTTGAGAGCGAAAACTCTAATTTAAAACTTAATCACATGTAGTTATCTACACTTATAAAATATGAATATGCTGGATACAAGTACCAATTCTATTGGGAGCGGTTTTATAAAAAATAAACAAATATATTAATCAAATCCAATACCAAAGCTCTACTTTTAAATTTTGTCTTTGGATGAAGACCTTTCTCTTCTGCATAATTCCCAGACTTAATAGCCTCAAATTGAATAAAGTGGATAGACAATCAAATTACACAGGAAGCATTTCATTAGGTCCAGTTAAATAAAATCAAACAAATCTCATTTTTTACGAATCTAGACTTGACATTCTGATTACGATGGATGAGCCGAAAGTGGGCGACAAAATTAAAAATCTGTCCCTTGTAGGTGGGTTCTTCGTCAACTTTCTTTTATTTAAATTTAATGATCATATATTAGTAGAAGGCCCGTGTGTTTCAGGTTACATGATGGGTATAATAGCTTTTGCCAGCGGTGCTACTTGAACACAAATGAAACATAACATAATGTAAGACATTCACAAGATAACATGTGCTTCTGATGAAATCCTAATTACTGTAACAAATATGTCTAAAGAAAGTATTTATATTCGCTTTAGCAAACAGAGATGACTGAATGCAAAAGCAGAATGGCATTAACAAATGCTATAGTTTTGCTTATTTTATATTTACTTTTATTTGCAAACATAATTTAGGTTGGACTATTCCAATATATGTACAGTGTATAAAGTACATTACCTTGTTTTACCTTGAAAGTATATTACATACTTTCTATATTTATATTTATTTATGTTTTAGTATGATATACTAGCTACTTATGATATGATAATCAGGCCTGATTTTTGTCCGTTTCTGAGTAGTTTTTCAAAGACTCTGGTTGTCCAGTCCAATCTGCTAGCCGCTGTCTTCGTACATTTTAATGTTTGAACTCTTGTTTAATCACTCGGGCAAATGCTCACAAGTTTTCCTTCGATCTAAAAGTTAATGAAAACTTACATTTTGTTCGCACGTAATTGTAGCATTGAGTTTGTTTATTATTTTAAGCCAATTCATTGCAGTACCTACCTCAAACAACTATTAGATCATAAAAGTCATCGAATATGTTTTGTAATTCATTTGTCTAATTGTGTTTGGGTATATTACTTCTTTTTATTTCCTTCCTTTTTCGAGGAGATTTGGTGGTTTAATTCTCATTTATATTGAATGTCAGGCACAAATGAATTTCACAGTTAGACAGGTTCTATCTATCGACGTTCCCCCGTAATGGTTCTCTGCAGATTTTTAAGGCGTATTTACTTATTAACCGAGCTGTGACGTTGATGGTTCCTCCAGGGCCCCCGCAACCGCGTGTGCAACGCGTGCACCACACGTGGGCGCCACTCTATAAGGGGCGCCAGAACCCCTTATAGGGTGGCACCCGCGTGCAAAACCGAAAGACCGAAGGTTCTTAAAAAATTTTTTTTTTTTTAATTTTTTAACAATTTCCAACGAGCATGGCACCAAAGAAATCCTTTTTTTCAATAATCTAAGCGAAGTTTATGTTCATAAATATAATTACCTACCTAATTCCTTATATTGGAATAAAAAACATTATATTTTTAAAATCAATCATCAATACATACATCGGAATATGCAATATGATCCAATATCCAATACTCGTATAAAGGTGCGTCCAGACCTGTGACAAGACCACGTATCGTGACACCGCCGCGAACCTCGTCGCGTACAGTCTGGACGGTACTCCGTAACCGCAACGCGTGACTACCGCGTGTCACCTCTGCGTTCCATGTCCTGTCGGTCTTTTGGCGTCGCATCAAAGAGATGCTACGCCGCTTGGTTCGACAAGTCTGGACGGGACCGCGTATCATCAGAACGCTTTGCATATTTACTTGAATTTTAACCAGTGTAGCGGCTATTTTTGTTTCGAATTAGTATTTGCTTTTTTAATATCAAGATGGAATGTGGACAGGAGACAACGTTAACATTTATAGAATTACGCAATAAATGATCTATAACTATGTACGCTGCTGCTGCAACGTCCATAATGACCGACTGTTTTTTATTTAAATGAGCGGAACGCTGTGAACGGGACTATGATACGCGACGATGACACGCGAGGCTGACAGGCGACGATGACACGCATCGAAGTTCGCCTCGTCGTGAAAATGTTCGCGACGCTGTCACGTCACGGGGTTTTGTCACAAGTCTGGACGCACCTTAATTCGACAAGTTTGCATAGACGGTGTTAGAACTTGCCGATTTTCCTGTCCAGACTCGAATACCCTATAATAGGAGTATAAAATAGCGGGAGGCGTCGTAATCCAAATAATTGATATTTTATTTCGCACCGTTTAAGGGTCAAGACGCAAAAAATTAAAATATTCAGATAATTAAAAATCTTGATTTGTATTTTGTGTTATTGTGTTTTGTTTAAGTGTTTTTTGTTGTGATTACATTAAATTTTATGAAATTGTATGTACCTACCCACATACATTATTAGCATTTTATTAGGTCTATAAAATTCGTTTTTTTATTGTTTCTGTTTAAAATAGTGCACATCCTAAATTAGCCCATATCTATATACCATACTATTATTTTTATTTCCCTCAAATAGGGAAGTTTTGTTTGTAATCGTGAAAAAATCGAATCGATTTTGATATTTCTTTAGAGAGTTTAGATTTGAAACCTGACGTTTCGCGTTTGAGCCACCATCATATTATAAGTACTTATTTTTTTTTTAATATGCACCCTGGACCTGTATTATTTATTTTATTTTTGTAGCCTTCTGACTTTCTAAAAAAATATATATTTCACCTTTGCCAAAAATTAATTATTATTACAGGAACAGGGTATGTGCTTCAGATTGGTCTTAACTTCGTTTAGGTTTAAAGGCTCGGGTTTAGGGTTTAAATTCATAAAAATAAAAATTTACGGGGTGTTCTCAAAAAGATGGGGCTCGTGCAAGGGAAGTCATGGGTAAATGTCCTTACCAATTTTTGATCTAGTGTTTCTTAAATTCTAGGAGCCACAGAAGTGAAAACGACCTTCTGGTGCAAAATTTCGAGAGCAAAAAGAAGTTAGAGTCCAACAAAGGGAGAAGATGGCTGGGAGTATGAAACATTCCTTGCAAAAAAAGTCAAGTTTCCAACACTGAAACGATAGAGGTAGAATAAATTACAGTTTCTAAAGCGGCGCCATCACCATCTTCTGCAACATGTGAACCATCAACATCAACACGTATTGAAAATCGAGCCTCTGTAGAGTCGGCCATCCTAACGACTAAGACTACAAGTGACACTTCTGACGATGAAGCTTCTACTGAAGTGGAGACTGAGATTACTGGTATTCTTCCTTCAGAAGATCCCGGTTTATGGCCCAGAAGCATTACCAACGGTGAAGTCACAATATTGGTTGATCGTGGCCCTCCCGTGATAGGACGTAATTATCAATTTCCTGCTAATAAAGACAAAAGAAAATTTTCAAGTAAGTACTTTGTTAGAAAAATAGGAAATGGAGAAGAAGCATAAAACATTTGGCTCATTTACTCAGTTTCGAAAAATTCGGTATTTGTTTTGTTGTAAACTTTTCAGTAAGACCTACTAGTTTTTCTGATACTCATGCTTTTTTCTGATTGGCAACATTTATCCTTAGCCATTCTAAGATATGAAACATCAATTGCACATAACGTTCACATGAATAAAAAGGATGAATTAAAAAAAAAAATAAAATTATCCACAACTGTAAACGATCATCACTTACGGCTTTTAGAAACTGAAAAGAAATATTGGCATGACATTCTAGAAAGAATTGTTGCAGTTGTTAAATTTTTATCTAGACAGTGTCTAGCTTTCCAAGGTTCTTCTAAAATACTTTTTGAATATGATAATGGGAACTTCCTCAAAACTGTCGAGATGATTTCATTTTTTGATCCTGTGATGAGAGAGCACATTTGTCGAGTGCAAAACTCACAAACAAATTCTTTAAGAATGACCCATTATTTAGGCTACCAGATACAAAATGAAATTTTTTAATTAATGGCTTCTAAAGTAAAAGATAATATTTTGGATATGGTTCGAAGTTCCAAATATTATTCAATAATTTTAGATAGTACACCGGATGCAAGCCATACAGAGCAAATATGCCTCGCTTTGCGTTATGTCGTTCTAAATGACAGATCTAAAAAGGTGCAAATACAAGAGAGTTTTATAGGGTTTAACCCAATATTCGACTCTACAGGGTAAGGGCTGTTTAATTTTGTAATGGGACTTGGAAAATTTTAAATTTAGATATTAAAGACACGAGAGGTCAAGGGTATGATAATGGGGCGACTATGCGCAGAAAACATATTGGTTTACAAAAACGCATACTCGATGCTAATCCTAGGGCATTTTTTGTGCCATGTGCCGCAAACAGCTTAAATTTAACAGTAAATGATGCTGCTAAGGTTTCAAATAAAACAGTAAGCTTTTTTAATATTGTACAAGAACTTTATGTATTTTTCTCTTCGTCTACAAAAATATGGGATGTTATAAAAAACATGTCCCTCAGTTATATCTAAAACCCATAAGTGATACTAGATGGTCAAGTAGGATTGATGCTATAAAACCACTAAAGTTTCAATGTATTCAAATATGTGATAGCCTTTTAGAAATAGCAAAAAATGATACTTTTAACATAGAAACTAGACATAAAGCAAGTTCTCTTTTATTAAATATTCAATCTTTTAAAGTTATTTATAGTATAATAATTTAATATGATGTTTTATTCCATTAATATTGTAAGCAAAATGATGCAAAGTGTAGCGATTGACATTAAAGTGTGTCAAAACTATTTAAAGAATTTAGTTGATCATTTTAAAAATTATAGAGAGGATAATGTTTTCGAGGAAAAACTTGCTGAAGCTGGAAACCTAGCGACTGCTCTTGAGATATAGCATGGTTTTCCACCATTAAATACTGTTAGACGACAGTATAAACCAAAATTGTTCGATTATGAACACACGGATGAGACACCTCAAGAAGATCCAAAAACCGCTTTTAAAATAATTTCTTTTTGAAGTCCTTTAAATAGTAGGTTCGATATGATATCTGATTACGATAACGTTTTTGGTTTTATTTGTGATATTTTTAAATGAAATGACGAAGATCTTTTAAAATGCTGTCGTGCTCGACAACAAAAGCTAACTGATCAGGAAAAGAAGCAGGCTGACGTGGAAGAAAATGATTTATTTAACGAGATAAAAGCCTTAAGATTGTTTGTATAACCTGAAGCGTCAAATCCCCTTGAAATTCTACAATATATATTTGAAAACAATCTACCAAATATTAGTATTGCCTTAAGAATCCTACTCACTTTACCTGTGTCTGTTGCTTCTGATGAGAGTAGTGCTTCGGTCTCGACGAGACTAGTCTCGGTCTCGTCTCGTCTCGTCTCGAAATTCGAGACCGATACCGAGACGAGACTAGGAATTATAACTCGAGACCGAGACCGAGACTTCAAGGTTCGAGACCGAGAGTCTCGTCACGTCAGTCTCGATAGTCTCTGGTCTCGAGTGTTGAAATAAAAATAATTTATAAGTAGGATGATAGTACGAAAATAATGGTTTGTTTGTTTTTAAATTATAGGTAATGTACAAAAAATAAAAAAATATTTAAGTATACGAAAATCAAAGAAATCTAGGAAAGTATCTACCGGGTGGCCAACTATGAGTGGCACTCGGCTATATCTCGAAAAGTAATTATCCTAATTTCTTACGGTAAAAAAAATCATGAGTAAAGCGGCCAAGAGAAAATGTTGGAAATTATTTTGAAGTTTCCAAAATGGCCGCCAGAGGGCGTAATAGCCATCTTAAATTTTAAAACCCGCTTTTTGCAAAATTGTCTTAAATTAAAGATAGTAGAATGCATTGTCATTTTAAAGCCGAGATAAATTTGATTCTTTTTTTAACACTTTTTGCTCTATTCCTTAAAGGAATGTGGGTGGGGGGGGGGGGGGGGGGGGTGTTCGAACATTTTCGGAAATAAATGTCAGTAACTTCAAAATGGCTGAATGGATCTTAATAAGCTTGAGGTCGTTGAAAAGGGCATTCCTTAGGCTGTCAACAGCGCTTTGGATGGGGTGATTGCGATTACTTACCTAGCCGGTAGAGGGCGTTTTCTGACATAACCGCAAATAAATCGTATTTTCTCAAAAATTTAAATGCTACGATACCATTTTTTTTAAAACAAATGACAGCCAGATGAGAACCTAATACGTCAGTGAAAACCGCATATTGATATCTCTTACCCCAACCTAAAATATGAGTAAAAGAAATCAAAGCTGGAAATAAAATAGGATTTTGGGTAATTTTTTCGGAAGACCCGTTCTTATTAAATCCTAATTATCACACCATATAATAATTTACCGCTAAAATACAAAATTATATTTAAAATTTCAATAATAATTAATGAATATTGCCCTTCTGTCCACACAAAATTCGAATTTTTTTAAAGAAACTAAATAGGCTAGGGGCAACAGTTACATTATCGTTGCATAAGCACAAACTTTCTACGGGATATATTTTTTACAAATAAGGCCATCAAAATATCTCATACCGGGTGGCCAACTAAGAATGGCCGGCTATATTTCAAAAACTAGTTATCATAGAGCTTTGGGTAAAACCGGTTAAGGAAAACGCTGAAAACTATTTTTGAGTTTCCAAAATGCTCGCTAGAAATTGCGACAGTCAAAAACAACTGTAATATTAAGATTGTCTTGGTATTTCGCCTGAATAAAAGGTATCGAAAGTATCTGCATTTTAATTCTTACACATAACATCTCCTGATACTTCTTGTTTGCAGAACGAAAACTAATATTTGTTATTATTGATAATATTATTTTATTGTTGAAAATTTGTTATTTTTTAATTAAAACATTTGTTAAATAATAATATTTTTTGTCAATGGTCAAGCCCATGATACAATAAACGTTTATTGTATCATGGGTCAAGCCTACTTGGGTTAGTAAACGAATAACGTTGGCAGATATCATAAAGTCATTCAATGATTAAAGTTCGAATTTTTTGAAAACCAGGCGGTTTATCGAGATCAGACTAGTACCTCTTTTCCTTAAAAACAACCAGTTTATTAGATTTTTTACTCAAAATCGTGATAAAGTTTTAAAAACATCGATGCATCGTTGCCATCCCTAATTGTCATTGCATTGAAAATAAGCACGAAACATATCAAACACTTCTACAGGTGTAAAATTATTTTTCTTTCAACTAAAGCCCCAGAAATATCCCACACACTATAAATAGCTGCAGTCTTAATATGATTGTCATTTAGGTATCGCCATTATAATTTTTGCGATTTAATTTTCTACAGCATACTTGCTTTCTTTAATAAGTTCGAATTTTGTCTGGACACATATTGAATGAATATTAATTATTATTGAGATTTAAAATATTATGTTGTTGGTATTTTAGCAGTAAAATAATATAGTGTGGTAAAATATCGATAATTAGGATTAAATATCAACGGGTCCACCGAAAAACTGCCCCAAAATCCGATTGTTTGTTCGAGTTTTGATTTCTTTTACTTATATTTTAGGTTAGGTATATATAAGAGATATCGAGACACGATTTAGGCTCTCATTTGGCTGCCTTTTGTTTAAAAAAAGTGGTATCGTTGCATTTAAATTTTATGGGAAAATCTGATTTATTTGCGGTTCTGTCAGAAAACGCCCTCTACCGGCCAGGTAAGAAATCGCAATCATCCCGCTCAAGGCACCGTTGATAGCCTAAGGAAAGCCTTTTTCAACGACTCCAAGCTTATTAAGGCCCGTTCAGCTATTTTGAAGTTATTGACATTTATTCTGAAGTTATTGACATTTAATTCCCCCCCACCACATTCCTTTAAGGGATGGAGCAAAAAGTATTTAACAAAAAAGAATCGAATTTATCTCGGATTTAAAATGGCAATGCATTCTACTATCATTAATTTAAGAAAATTTTTCAAAAAACGGGGTTTAAAATTTAATATAACTACTACGCCTCCTGGCGGCCATTTTGGAAACTTAAAAATAATTTCCAAAATTTTCTCTTGGCCGCTCTACAATATTTTTTTTTACCGTAAGTCTTTACGACAATTACTTTTCGAGATATAGCCGAGTGCCATTCTTAGTTGGCCACCTGGTATGTATCTAAAGTACAATGTACTAGTTGCCTACCTGTATTTATGAATAACAGAAAAAAATATTTTCAAAACAGTTCTTAAGTATATAGTTTATAATAATTTTTAATTCACCCACCCTCCGGGGATTTACCTAAACACTATAGACTTGCCAGAGGAGCGTTACTATGCAGTTTTTTTTTATTTTAATGTTTTTAGTTTATTTTTTCTTATAAAAAAGTAGTTTACTTACATAGGTAGGTATGTTGTTAAGTAAAATTAATCCTTTCAAACAGAATCCTTCACTTGCAGCCAATACCCAATAACCTTTCTGCAATCTGCCAGATTTATTTACAATCATTTATATTTTTTGCTCAGGAATGCGCCTCATCAAAGGGTTCTTAGGTTTACTTTCGAAAATATAAACTATTATGTAGAGCAGACTATTCTGACTACAGTGACTACTGTACTCTCTGATATCTTTTTTACTTGCCAACCTCCCTTCCAATTTTGTTACCTCTATAAAGATTTTTTTGTGACTTTGTTGTTTAAATTAATTTTGCTTAAAAAATCGACACTTTGTGAGGTTATTAAAATAATTTATCTGAAAAATCAAAAAAATCTAATTATTATTCATTAACGTGGTAATATCCCAAAATAGATCGAGTTTATAATACCGATTCTTGGGACGGTTTAAAAAAAAAAGAAAAATTTTTGTGAAGTGCACGAGACTCTCGGCGAGACCGAGACCACAAAATGTCTAGTCTCGGCGAGACCGAGACGAGACTCGAAGACTCGAGACTTTGCGAGACCGAGACCGAGACCTCAATAGTCTCGTCTCGTCTCGGCGAGACCGAAGCACTAGATGAGAGATCATTATCTAAATTAAAAATTATTTGAGGTCTACCATGTCACAAGAAAGATTATCTGGTTTGGCATATCACCTTTTCGTAATTGCGATTTCTATTTTGGATATATTACCATCAATGATCAGGATCATTGACTTGTCATGACTACTTGCGTGTTTTGGATTTTTTGTGTGTCTTTGGCTGGATGTAGTGTGGCTAAGTTTGGAAAGGTCAAGTTATGATTTGCAGTGCTTTGGAGATGCATGAACCTTAGATGCACTAATACGCGTTATAAGATTCTTTACACAAATAGTGCACTATATAAAAATCGGCCTTTCCCATTGGTCGATCCGCATGGCCCTCCGCTCGCTTCGCTCGCTACGGGGGCTCAAGAAAAGGAAACTAACCCAAGACATACCCAAAATCAAGAAAAAAAGCTGTTTAGAAACATAATCTTAAAAAAAATAAAAAAAAAGCAACGGAGTTCGAACCCGCGTTTTCCAGGTGAGACCCAACGGTCTAAGCCTCTACACCACAAGAGCTCCTGATAGAAACCGATTGCATCACGCAGACATCTCGTAATACGAGATGGATCGACCAATAGGAGAGGTCGATTTTTACATAGTGCACTATTTGTGTAAAGGATCTTTAAATGCCACTAATACTGGTATTTATTTGGAGAATATTTTAAAATTAGAAATACCTACTTCATAAGTTGTAATTAATATCATTTACATTTTTGTAAAACTGTCTTGGTAGGGTTTAGATTTTCTACAGATTAAGTGACTAGTTTCACATGCCTTATTTTATATTCTTGCGGCAGAATAAATTCATGAACCTAACCCAAACTAACCCTGTGCGCTATATACCAACTTATCATTTTAGTAACCTATTAATTGGTAAAGTTATTTGCCTAATAGTTGGGATTTGACACAATTGTCAATATCATATAAGCATATTTTTTGTATTGCTTTATTGTTTTTGCATGTGATGTAAATTGTATACTGTACAATTGTTTTTTATATCGAGGAGTCTCATCCGTAGTAGGGAAAAAATTAAGTATTTACTGTGGAGAAATATCATGTCTTATTGAAAAGTTCCTCCACAAATAACTTTTCAGGATTTAATAACATTATACATTTTCCCTATTTGAGTCTCAGTTAACTAGGTGGCGCCTAATAACTTCATTAAAGTGTATCGAAAAATCCACGTACCTAGCTCTCCACTGTATTACTGGCTGCGGTTCGCATCTACTGGTAAGTTTGCTAAGGTGGTTTAGGAAACGTTGCTATACGTTCACAATAAATCCTATTTGTGGACGAAATCTGGGTTAATTATTTTTGGACACCAACTTTACCTATACGTAGAACATGGTATATAGAAAGTAGTAAAAAGAGGGTAGCATGTCTTCTGATATTCTGGTTATAGTAGAATAGCTCTTGCCACAAAGAACCATTGCATGTAAAAACTCTAAGCTACATGGTTTAGCTATTTTAAATTAATGTAAATTGTCCTTTGGTGGTTTGAGAATTGTCCTTTGGTGAAAAGAGCTACTAACCAGAATTTCAAGAGCTCATATCTTCTTGATTAAATCACAGTAATACTAGCGACTACCACCAAGATTGAGTTTACACCGAAATTTTAATATTGACATTTTATTGACCTAGAATAAAATTCCAAAATTTACTTGTAAAGTTTGTAATACATTAAATCAATCGAATCAGATTAGTCTTTAAAATGAACATGCGACACAACTTAATTTCAGGCCATTAAATCCCTTCATTCCCGTTATTAGACCCAATTTAAGAAATCTGTTATGTATTATTAGGCACCCGCATATAAATTATATTCAATAATAATCTTACTAACGTTGGAGTTATTATCCACAGTAATTTAATAAGATACTCTCTAGCTACAAATGTAAAACATAAATATATTGTATTTTTAGGCACCCGCATATAAATTATATTCAATAATCATCTTAGTAACGTTGGAGTTATTATCCACAGTATTTTAATACGATACTCTTTAGCTACAAATGTAAAACATATAAATATTCCTCAATGTTTCTTGGGAAATATTACAGTTTAGAAATTGACACTTATATAATTTAAATAACATTTTTCCTGGCACCTGTCTCTCCGATTCATCTCGCTTAAAGTCTCTCTTCAGACTTCGCAAGATGTAGGAGATTCTGATTGTAATCTTAGAGTAAATAATACAAAAATAAAGTACTGTACCAAAAAAATACAATCTTATAAGAGTGCCGAACGGCCGATTCGCTAACAATGGCATTATCAGAAGCAATGATACAACTGAATTATTTAGATAGGGTCTTGTGACGTTCGAATTCCCTCGATTGTCAAATTTTCTTTTTTTCACCAGAAAGCAGATGTTTTAGAAAGTAGTTTTAGCCAAAAAACTTTTAGATCAACCTTAATTGAACAGAAAAAAATGCGCACTTTTCAAACAAACATGAACGAGCGTAAACCGTAAGTACGAAAACAATATTTACGTTTAAAATTGTTAGCATTGATATTATAAAAAAAAAATGTTTATTGTGTATAGTGTAGCGAAGTTAAAACCCCAACTAACTCAAAAACAAATCGTACTTTATTTAGTCCATTATTTTTAACAAAATTCTTTTTGCCTTTTATACTCGCCTTTTAGCATACAAAAGTGCTTCTAATATGATAAACTATAATTTATATACCTGCATATTTTAAAATTTCGCAGTATGAACACGCGGTAGAAGTGAAACCTTCCTAAATTAAACCATGCGGTCACCCATCCAAGTACTAACCACGCCCGACGGAGCTTAAATTCAGTAATCGGACGAGAACTACTTTTTCCTCTTAACAAACATGTAACAACTGTATAACTGTGTTTCATCTTATTCTCTCACAGCCTACATTCTATAGAACTCTTTTACTGTGGCTTTTTCGTTTCATCGAGTCTCAAATCACACCCGTGCTAAACAAGTTTTCCCTTCAATAATAAATAAATAGGAAATAAATAAATTACCTTCTTTGTGTGTAAAGATTTTCTAGTATTCCAGAAAAATGCAGCAGTATGAGTCCAATAAAAACTATCGATAGTTTTTGGAAAATATACATGGTTGCAATTAAATTGTAAAAAAGTACAACGCAGTGTATCCGTAATATATATTTTATAAAGAAATTTCTAGAATCTCTTGATTTACCCCAGTATAACGTCAAAAATTATGCCAATATCAATTAATACGCTATGCATGGAATACAAAAGTTTTTCATTTAGTATATTTCGTACACAGCCTTCACTCTTAATTTTTTATCAATTAGTACGGTCTATCACATAAATTAGTTTGGGTTACACTTCGAGAAAAATAACTAAACCTTTGTTGTTATATACTCTAATAAAACTCTTTTTTTAAAAAGCCCTTCAGTGGCACTCAAACCAGAATCTAAACAACACATAATTCAATAAGGCATCTCAATATAAGAGTATATGTCGCAAATACATCTTCCATGCCAATCACATAATTCAGAAACAATCGGCTAATGCATGGACAAACTAGGAGAAGGCAAAAATGGTCATGACATGTAATTGTGAAAGATTAAATCTCTCATTAAACTTATAATGATCGTACACGTAAAAACAAAAGAGAAGCCATTTGTTGATTTGCCTTTATAAGGGAAACGTTAGCAAAAGAAAAATTACACCGTCTCCTATAAACGGCCGTACTGTATAAAATAAGTACTACATAAAAAGAATGTATGTAATAAGTCGCACATAAAGTTAGTCTTGGAAACGATTATAATTAGGACTGGGTATTTGCTAATAACTGACCAAAACTGAATTACCACTGGCTACTGCCATAGTATCGCTGCATTAGAAATATGAAGTGTCGCAATGATTCAATTTAACTTCCACCAACTTTTTGGCATTTTTTCCAACTGCAATTCATATTAACAATGTTTCATTATGCCCTTTGCGGTGGTATTTACATACAATCAAAAGTTGTGTCTGAAGTTCCTTTAATTGACAACGGTGGCGGTTCATAGGATTTGAGTTCGGAACGCGCAGCTATTAAGCACCATGATGTATTGCATTTTATACGTTAAGCACTTCATTTTAACCCAATTTGGGCAATATTGCATATTCAAAAGTACTTTTTTTCTGTAACAGACGTTAATATTCAAAATCAAACAACAGATGATGTTTATACAATCCGGGTTTCTCAAAGACGTCGATCCCACCATTGATTTAAGATGATGGCTCAATAGCCAAAGAAAAAGCGAACATTCTTGCAGAAATATTTGCATCAAATTCTACCTTAGATCCTCAAGGAAAGACTCTCTTAACTATCCCGAGACTGAATTCCTTAATGCCAAACGAATACTCAAAGGCCTAGACACTAACAAGGTCACAAGACCGGATGGCGTTCTCGCAATAGTGCTTAAGAAACGTGCTGCTGAACTAACAGCTCCACTATGCAGGCTTCTCTCCCTATTATATAGAACTGCATGCTTTCCTTCTCACTGGAAATGCGCTTAGGTGCAACCAATCCCGAAGAAAGGTAAAAAACGATTCCAAATAACTACCAGACAATTTCCTTAGTTCCCATCATGTCAAAAGTCATGGAGAAACTGATCAACGAATAGCTCTTATCTCGGATCGGCAAGCATTATAAGCGATTGCTATTATGACTTACCCATGCACAGACCAACGGGAGATCTCCTGACTTACGACCTACTTGTGGACCAAAGCCATCGAGAGCTATAACGAATCTCGTGCAGTGGCTCTCGACATATCCAAAGCATTTAATATGGTATGACATGACGGATTGTTAAGCAAATTGACAGCATACGATTCTGTAGCTTTCCAATTTCTTAGGGGATCGAAGCATCCGAGTTGGTATTGATGGACATCTCTCGGAGGAATTTAAAATCAATGCCGGAGTTCCTCAAGGGTGTATTAGTTCCCATCATGTCAAAAGTCATGGAGAAACTGATCAACGAATAGCTCTTAAAATATCTCGGATCGGCAAGCATCATAAGCGATTGCTATTATGGCTTCCGCATGCACAGACCAACGGGATATCTCCTGACTTACGACCTACTTGTGGACCAAAGCCATCGAGAGCTATAACGAATCTCGTGCAGTGGCTCACGACATATCCAAAGCATTTAATATGGTGTGACATGACGGATTGTTAAGCAAATTGATAGCATACGATTCTGTAGCTTTCCAATTTCTTAGGGGATCGAAGCATCCGAGTTGGTATTCATGGACATCTCTCGGAGGAATTTAAAATCAATGCCGGAGTTCCTCAAGGGTGTATATTATATCCCGCACAGTTCCTGATCTATATCAACGATCTCTTAGGCAGGACAAACAATTCTGTTTAGAGCTTTGCAGATGACAGCACTCTTATATGAGGATATAAGTGCAAACTCTAAGTGGGAATTGAAGTGAATCTAACCCAAACTAACTATAAGTGAAACACAACACAAACTCTTAAGAAAAACTATATTTATGAAATAGTTACCAAAGACTTATAAACAATTCATAAATATATCTCAATCGAGAAAGCATGCGCACCTTAGTACTTGGGTACCTATATAATCTTATCAACATTTCTGACCGATAAACATTGTTAATCTTTTCTCGTTAAGTTTGACCAATATACGTTGTTATTGTTTATCCGAAGTGCTTTCTTTTACATCTCTTCTCACCTGACGCAATTTAGGGTGGAAAAACGAGTTACTCTGATTGTTCCAATAAGAGTGATTTTAACAACAAGAATCCAAAATGATTATCAAGTTGTTGAAGAAAAATCCGTATTTTTTTTTTGAAATCCTTTCGGACGGCTGCATAACTATCTCAGGTCCTTTACCAATATTTTCGTAGGCTGGTTTTAATTCTGTAGTTGACCCTTGGTATATCAAAAAATCATATATGATCCCGCTTTGACTAGCGAGTACAAAAATGTTTATACCACATTTCGTCGGCTATTTTTGATATGCTGTTTAATGTTTATATGCCCTTTAAACGGCACCATTTGACGTCTTCGCACAAATTCGTTTCGAGAGAAAGATCTTGACATCATTTTCTAAAGGAATCTTACAATTCACGCACTTTCCACAATCTGTTTTGGTTACCTTCTGGCCTGTCACTAATGTCTACCAAATGGAGCGTTTGTCGAAGTTTGAAGAATCTGTTTAGCCCCAAAGAATCCTTGATAAGTGGAATCCCATACTTTGAGCTCCAATAGATGCGGGCTCGTGGGAATTGCAAATTTCCTGTAGTAATGTGGATACCAATAAGTTTTTTTTTTATTTCTTGGACGTTTGTTGCGGGAAACCGCGCTGCATTTTTCTAGGTCGCATACAAATTAGTCTTGTCTGACATCTGCTGAAATAGTTCTTCAAGCGCATATGGTATAAAAAAAATCAATAAGAGGTAGGATAGGAGGCTTGTACCATTCAACTTTCTTAGTTTCAAAAATAACATCCATCATCCATGTTACTTTGCACTTATCAGTCAATCTGTTTTTTTTTATAACAATCTTGAATATTTTCATTTAAAAAACGTTAACAGGTATAACTTGCAAATGTTCGGATCCCTGATCATTGTCTGCATCACCCACCAGCTTGAGAGTTAAAAGCTCATCATCCGCAATATTTTGGCGATTATCACCCAAACCAAAATTTTCTTCGTCAGACATGAAAGGAATATCTGACTCACCGTCTTTGTCTAAATAGCACAGAAGTTGCTCCTGTGTAAGGGCACTTTTTCTGTTTTTTGACATGATCTGAAAAAAAAACATTGCTTTCTACAAAAATGTAGATCCTATATTAGATATACCTACACCAAAATATACCTATCCTGTACTTTATTTTACTTATTTTTACATAAAGTGGAATCCAAAATTTCAATAAAACAATATACCATTATTCTGCTAAAAGTGAATAATAAATAATACCTTTTGACCTAAAATATCTAATAACATAGTAGATATGTTTAGGTTTTTATATAAAATGACCATTTCCCCCGATCAATTTAGGGGCGACTAAACCTGGACACTCTCTCGGGCACCCTTATAACTTAGCCTATGCCATATAATAGTGTATAAGGCTACAAATTCCTGACCTTAGGAGTCCACAAAAATGTCGGTGAAATATTGCTGCTGAATTTGGAAAAAAAATGGCAGTTGCCTCATTGCTCGATGAAGTTCATGACAAGTGCCTTTTTTATGGTAGTGGAACACCCAAAAAAAGGAGATCCTATGGCGCTCAACGAGCGGTGTGAGTGCGAAGATGTTGATTGACACGGTTCTTGAATAGTTGTAGGTTGTAATTAGGGGGAAACAGATGTCTTGGGAGTGAGTTCCACAGTGAGGCCGTGCGCCAGACAATGGAGTTCTTGTAAAGCGATGTTCTAGATGTTTACAGTTGAACGACGAAATGGTGGGTGCGCTCTTGCCGTCTGTCGTGACTGTGTGACAGGCGTTGCCAAGGGCGGGATGAGGCGGGCAAAGTCCTGGGAACATCTGCCGTGAAAGTATCTGTAAAACAAGGACATCTCGGCCAGATGTCTGCGGTGTTCCAGACTATCCAGATTCCGGGTCAACTCCGGGTCGCCGACAAGACGCACAGCTCTCTTCTGAATGGAATCCATCAGCTTTAGGGTGTGCTTTGGTGCGGCACCCCAGATGTGTGAGCAATATTCTAAACACGGTTTTATTTGCGCTTTGTAGAGCAAGAGCAACTGCTGCGGAGTATACAGTTAGCGCACCAAGCTTCTGGGAGGGTGATTTTGCGATGTTAGCAACGTGGTCAAGCCAGGACATATTGCTGTTGACCGAGACACTCAGCAGTCCGATTGACGAGGATGAAGGAATGGTCGATCCTGCCATAATGATGTCAGGGCCTGCCGTATTGGCCCTTTTGGTAAACCTGGCTGCTTGGGTCTTTGCTGCATTGAATTGGACCAAATTTCTGTCGCTCCAAATTTGAACTTTCTCCAGGTCTTGATTAATTGCTGTAATCTGCTCCTGTCTGCGGTGATAAGTCTCAGTCCCTGGTAAAGGTTTTTCTGATCTAAATTGGGAGACAAGGGTACTGACATCTGCAAAACTGTAAACAGGATTACTCGTTTCGGTCAGCAGGTCATTAATATAGATGAGAAACAGAGTTGGTGAAAGTATAGCGCCCTGAGTGACGTCCGCGTTAATGGTGAATGTTACTGAGATGCGTCCATCAACTGCAACGTGCAGAGATCGGTTCTTAAGGAAACTGACAAGCCAGCTTCAGAGAGAGACTGGCAATCCAGCTGCAGAGAGAGGCTGGCAGTCCGAACGACGGCAGTTTGTTGAGCAGTCCGTCATGCCAAACTCTGTCGAATGCCTTCGAAAGATCCAACGCAATCGCTCGAGACTTTCCGTAGTTCTCAATTGCCCTACTCCATATATGAGTGACATAGGCCAATACATCTCCTGTCGATCTCTCTTTGCGAAAGCCGTACTGCTTATCGCTGATTATTCCGCTGTTTTCGAGGTACTTGAGTAGTTGCTGATTGACTACACGTTCCATGACTTTGGAGATTATTGGAAGCAAGGCAATTGGGTGATAGTTTGAGGGCGTGATTTTCTTGCCTTTTTTTGGAACAGGTTGCACTCAAGCGACTTTCCAAGAAGATTGGTAAATCCCTTTTCCGTAAGACAAAGAAAAAAGCCTGGAAAAAACGGCTATTACTTCCTTGGCGCAGTTCTTCAACACGATGATGGCAGGTATTCCGTCCGGTCCTGATGCATTTCGCGCATCTAGTTCTTTAAGGATTCTACGAATATCGCGGTGATGAAACTTGACTTCTGCCATGGTAGTGTTGATGTTCGATATGGTGGGGAGAGCCTTGCCTTAGGGAACGTCTAAGGTAGAGTGCGATGAAAACATTTTGGCGAGCTTCTTTGCTTTTCCTTGGCTGTAGCCGCCGTGATGCCACGTTGGTCTGTCAAAGGTGGGAGAGACGTTTTTGTAAAGTTATTACTTACTGCCTTTGCTACCGACCAGAAATTCCTGGAGCCACTGGGGCATTGCAAAAGTTTATTTCTGATCCTTTGATTGTGTTTGTCCTTAGTTTCGTCGCTCACACGTTTGCATTCGTTTCTCGCTTCGACAAAATAATTGCGTTTTTCAGCGGTCTGATTTTGCTGCCAGTACTTGTAGGCTTGCTGTTTCCTACCTACAGCTCTTTCGCATCTTCTGTCGAACCAGGGCTTTCCTTTTGACGGTAACTTGATAGAATTTGGGACGTATGCCTCCATTCCTGAGGAGATTACTTGCGTAATCTCTTCGCAGCAGGCCGACGGGTCGTTAGTGCCAAAGCAGACGTCGAGCCAAGGAAAATCTAGGTAGAACTCCCTTAGATCGTCCCACCTTGCGTAATTGTAATGCCAGATTTTGCGAGGCAATGGTGAATCCTTCTGTAGAATGGCAATTCACAAACCGTTGTAATAAGTTTGTGGTCGGAAGTACCTAATGGCGGACCAACTGTAATTGTGTACTGGTCAGGATTGGTGGTTAGAAAAAGATCCAGGAGGGCGGCGAATTCGCTCCTCTCTGAGATTCGAGTTGGTTCGTCTACAAGTTGAGTAAGTCCGCAGCTGATGGCAAATGCTTCAGCTTCTCTACCTTCGTTGTCGGTCTTGTTGTGATGTTTGAGCCAATTGGTGTTGTGGGCATTGAAGTCTCCCAGAACGATTACTTCTGAATTGAGGTGATCGACCTGTATTGAGTCAAAAGTGGTAGCTAGGGTTGTAAAAAAGCTTTGGTAGGCTCTATAAACATAAAAACTTGGTTGCTCCCATGGCGGTGAACTTGAGCCACATGACGTCAAGGTTTTTCGGTTCGACTGTTTCCTCACGGTGACATGAAAGGTCGCTTCGGACAACAAGGCATATTCCGAACTTATGTCTAAATCGGGTGTGTAAGTCGTAACCAGGATACAGGTAGTTTACTGATGTTATTGTAGAACGTACTTGTGTATGTATGGCCTAAGATTGCCTCTACCATCGACAAGCCAAAGAAATATTTATGTACTCCCGTTTGTGTTTCTAGGAATTGAAGGGTTTCTTTAAGAACTGATTTTTTGTAACCTTTTAGTCAGAAGACATCAAATGCAGGCATAAAAATATCTAAATATAAAGTAGGTAGGACCTGGGATTCATCGAAAATGTTTTTAGAATTTTAATAGCGCGTACAACCGCCATGCTATGTTGATAACTTCCAAATATTTAGCAATTAGATAAAAAGCAATTTATATTAATTGTTAATACCTAGAGGGACAATTAAATCGGAAACTCTAGTCCTGTTTACTATTATCCACAACGCCTACCACTTACGTGAGTCATAATAATATTGATTGCAATATTGATATCTTCCAACTCACAGCTTTACCATACATTTGAAAAAAAGGAACTGAATACCATACAATGCTTTTATTGGTTAGGCAAAAAGTACCTCACGGGCACCAGCGCTGAAATTCGGGCATCGAGTACCATCTTTCAGACCAACTATATATACATATACATATATATATATAT
>JAEQML010066460.1:0-19972 GCA_016904865.1 Pissodes strobi | reverse complement strand
GAACAGTCCCCTGTGCTATGAGAAGACAGGGGACTGTGCCCAGGGTACTGTCATTTTTACATAAAAAGTTTCTTAACATGAAATCATTTAAAATCATTTAAAATTATATGAGTAGAAGTTATAATATACTCCCTGAGTAATTGTTGTCTGAAATTATAATAATTTAATCACTTAGAACAATAAAGAATCTACTTACCAGTGGACTGTTCCAACAAGCGGACCACACACGTGCTTTACCTACAAACGACACATTGACATTAAACAAAATGGCTCCTGCCGGCTCAGCTCGCATCCGAACGAACTTCACACTAGTTGCTAATCGTTTCACGGTTTAAATTTACCATTGGCGGGTTAGCATAATTTTAACGTAATTTTGAACTTGTGACAGGGGACTGTTTAAAAATTCTGGGGACAACATTCGAGTGTCAGGATTTTAATATCAAAATAATTTTTGAATTATAACTGTACTTTATAAACTTTCTTAATGTATTTTAGTATTGCATGCAACTTTTTGAATTAAGATTATTTAATACTGCGAATAAGTATGTGTTGTAAGAGTTAACATTCTGGAATTGGGACATGCCAGGGGACTGTAATTTGAGGTGTTCAAAATGCATTTAATTGAATAATATAACATTATGTTACTTTATGAAATATGGCCAACAAAAATAAGTAGGATATTGTCGTTATTGATGTACCATAATGAGTATTAATAACACCAATTATTTTATATTTACCTGGGACAACGATTTTCCAATTAGCGGAGAAACACCCATATTCGTTTTTATTGTCAATCAAGAAAAAGTAACCAAGTGCTAACCAAAACTAACCCAAGGCTAACCCAAAATTAAAAAAAAGGTAAATTAATAAAAAACAATAAACAAAACATCTGTCGCGACCGACGGGAATCGAACCCGCAGCGCCGGAATGACAGAGCCAAGCACCTTGCCTACTACGCCACCGAGACGTTGTAGAAGCTTTGCTAGAACGTAGAGATATGCAGACATATGCCGTCGCGATCTGCACTGTAACCGCGTATATTATTCCTAGGTACACTGAGGCCCTGTATGATTTATGCCAACCAATAATATTCAATAAAAACGAAGTTAATACTGTATTCATGTATATTATACAAAATAGCGGTCCGGATGGCATATCACCAATGTTTATATATAATTGTAGATTTATCATTTCGCACATATTGCAGAATATCTTCGCACTTTCACTTTCAACAGGCACCTGTAACACCAATCTTTAAAAATGGAAATAGATCAAATGTCGAAAATTATAGACCCATCTGTCATATCAACATTTTTGCGAAGATTTTTGAGCCAATAGTTGCATCAGAAGTAGGACCCTTTGGGGACGTACGGTTATTGATCAGCAGCATGGCTATGTTCCACTTAGGTCCACCGTGACCAATATAACGGTTCTTTCTAACTATGTGTTGGAGGCTCTGGAGAGAAGGTATCAAGTTGACGTCATATACACTGGTTTCTTCAAGGTTTTTGATAGGGTAAATATAGGCTTTATGGTTCAGGAGCTCTCAACGTTGGGTATCCATGGCTCATTGCTTTGATGTTAATTTTTTTAATACTAAGATAGGTCAATTTAAATACCAGATAAAACGAATACGTTTATGAATGCCGTGAATGGTTTTTAATGATTTTTTACTGATAGGTCTAACGTATGCGATATAATTGAATTTTTACCATTGTACCCTGCCACTATTGTATATATATATATATATATATATATATGCGAGGTGTGCATTCATATGTACCTGATGAATAAGGCGATTTCGTATCACCCGAATATTAAAATAATCCAAATATTTCCAACATTAGTTCCAAAAACCAACAATATTGATACATACCTTTAACACTGGTTCCACGATTTGTTAGGCTAGCTTTGCCTCCTAATCCAACAATTAACGCTGTTAAAAGAGCGCTTTTTCCACTGCCATTTTTACCAATTACCATGCTAATGTTGTTTTGTGTAAAATCTACCTCCAATAGTGAATGGCACATAAAATTTTTTAGAATCATGTAGTTCACTGTTCCTGCACGTCTCTAAAATTAAACGTTCGTTTATAATTATTATTTATAAATTAATTATTACTGACTTATTAACACAATTTTTCCGTAAAACTTTTAATTTTTCTCATGAGTTTCTTCAATCAATCCATCATAAGTTTATTTCATCTTTTCAATTACAATCTTTGTCTTAGCCTAATGTATTTATATGCGTTCTACCCTAAACGTTTGTTTAGCCATCTAGCACAGCTCTAAGCTAATAGCATCAGAATATATCAACAACACGAACAGGCACCTTTTCGGAGCACGACGCTACACATTTGGCAAGCGATATTCGAAACTCTTTAGCTCTATTTACTTGGGCAAACCCTTCAAATGTTTTCCAGTTTAGCTTAACCAATTGGCGGTCTGTGAGATATTTTCTATTGGTCAAGGTAAGTTTTGAGGGAAATTTACTAAGAAGAAAAGCTGTATGAAAAACCTCTTTCCACGTTGGACTAGCTTAAAAGACATACACACATTTAATTTGGGTACAACATACGTTGTCCCTTCGTGGAGGAAAATAGGCTCCTCCCCCACCTAAGCAGGGGAGGGACCTATTGATTTAAAGCGAGCCTAGCTCTCAAGCTTACTCGATCTGTTTAGAGGTTTAAGATTCATTATTGCACTTGTGAATTTCAGATGTGAAATATTGGAAAAATTTTGTCGCCCCCGCATGCTTCTAGCATATTAGTGTATTGATCTAACCTGAAAAATGATTCGTTCATGTTTATTGGACTGTTTTTGAGAAACCATTTAAGGTAATTTGAGCTAATTCACTGTTTTGAATGTCGCTTACTTGTGCTTTATTTACATTTCTTCGTCCTCTGTCTATCCGGAAACTCCTGGTCATTGCCTCCTGCTGCAGCCCTCTCTTCTTCTCGTTCTTGATGTTCACGGGGAACTCTACCGTATCCGCGGGGATCTCGAACAGCCTTCCAGGAGGAGACCCGGCGCCATGCCGGTTTAACTGGCGGCGGCGCGGGCCTGTACATTTTTGATTGCTGCCGAGCCGGTTGTGCTTTCGGCGGCTGCAGCTGGTTCAATTTATATACGTATACCAGACATTGTTCATCAATTGCGCGGTGGCCACCTCCACAATAATTGACACACTTCACGGTTTGACTCAAGGCATTAAGTGATCTCGTGGCTCCCTGCATATTTGCTACGAGCCTGGTCCTTTCTGCAATATGTGGCAGCATGTCTCAGGTCCTGGCATTTCTTACACTGCATTATAAGCTTGGAACCTCTCCTAAACTCCCAAGACACGCGGACATTTAGGATAGTTCTCACCTCTCTCTGTACGTTCTTCAGTGATACTGTCGAGTCAAAGATTATTAAATAGAGAGGTGTTCTCGTCTTCTTCATTAGGGAGCATTTTTTTACGTTTAGATTAAATGTACCTATATGTTAATTCGTTATGAATATCTGCCAGGGACATAACGCCCTCTGGTCCTCTCAAGACATACGCTCTAGTTTTATGTGTGGTCTCGGCGTAGGAGTGATACTTGGTGCCAACCGCGATCAAGATTAGCTTTCAGCATGGCCCAGTCTGCATGATTCTCGCAGTAGATGATGGTAGCGTTCTTGGCATATTTTACTGTAAGCTTCGATATTCTGCATAGTCTCGTGTTTTCCCACCCTGCCTGCCTGCAGTTCCTCCTTTTTAGTTTTGAGTGGCGGCTTATTTCTGTTGGCATCCTACGTGATAGAACTGCTGCGGGTGACTCTCTTATTTACATTGTGCACAGATGATGATGCAACACTAGTGTTTTCAGCATCATTTCCTTCTATAACGGACAGGGTCTCAAATCTGTTGCTAGTGGTGATTTCTTTTCCGAAATCCAGTTGCACTTTCTTTACGTTTTTTTCCAAAAGGAATTATAATATACAGTACCTTAAATGCAGTGATTCACTCATAAAGGTTCAATCACCTCAAGCTGCTCCTTACTCATGTCGGGAGCAGTATACGAGGTGGAGTGACGATATTGTTGCCTGAGCCCAGCTAGAAGGGCACTTCAAGGTCGTGTGGCTTCACTTGCTTGGATGTTGCATCAGCCGGGTTTCGTTTAAGTTGATGCGCCGGGAGGAGTTTGTCGGGGTGGCTTACACTTTTTCCCGGTATCTATTCTTGGTTTTAGTTGCTTCGCTGGCTGTCTCCGAGACGCTGCAGGTTTGAGTGCGTTATGAACGCATTTGAGATTGTCAATAGCTATGTTTAAGGCTCCTATGGATGTCTCCGAAGTCCAGTCCTCTAGTTTCCCTAGTGAAACCAGGCTTTTTGGCCACAGAACTCACATGATTCTCTCCGCTCCAGTAACTTCTTGCCAGGGTACTCTACTTTAGCTGCACTGAACGATGTGATTGCCTCTGTGGATGAGGCTATCGACATTGAAATGTTAAGGGGTTGCCATGAAAATCCGGGGTTCCGTCCCCGACACTAAAGAACACGTTAAGATCACTTAATTTTTACTAAAACTTAGCATAAGTTAAAGCAAATCCGAGCGAAATGATATTACTACGTGATAAGTACACTTAATAAGCGCGAAATACGGTTTAAAGTCGCGGAGGGCTCAATTTTCAGGAGACCCCTCGAAATCATGACGCACTCTGCGACGCGACGGTCAGAATACGAATCCTTGAGATTATTGTTATAATATGAGACAATAGTTGTTTCACTTACCGAACATGCTGGAGAATCTTGATCACTGTCAGTTGTTTTTGACCTTTTACGAACTCCTAGATCTGCATCTAATGATAGTTGAATTAGAGGTTTTCGTTTTCTTGGAACCTAGAGAAAAGTAATTGATTTGCAATATATTACTAAATTAACTTTTACTGATGTTTAGTGATCCCACACTTATTATTTTATTAACACTGCCTCTAATACTTCATTAATTTTGCTTCGATTACTATACCAGATTGGATTTAAAACATTGTATATCTTTATAGGTATGTAATTTTATATTTCAAAGATCAATTCTTATTGTGTTACGGAAATTTTAACAATTCCGTAACCTCAGGTTGTTCCGAGTTCACTTATATTTATTTTTTGTTTTACATATTAACTTTTCATCTTCAACCTATTTTAAACTACTGTCTGAACCGACCCGGTAACAACAGTGTGGAAAATTCCGCATTAAACAGAATGAAAATATTAATAAATAATGAATTCTTGTAATGCCCATCAAATTCGTTTAAAACTATTTTTTGTCTTCTAAATATGTCAGTCGATAATTATTTAGTTATTGTAAAATGAAAATTAATATTATGGTTGAATTTACAAAAATACAGCAGTAGAATATATTATTAAAAAATGTTAAATAATTTCAAATATGCAGCTCATATGCTTGAAATCGGTCGCTTCGTGCGGTAGAAAAGTAAAACATCTGCGACGACTGCGCGTCGGTGCAATTTTTGTTCAAGAAATTATTCTGAATGAAAGGTAGGACAGGAATTTTGGCTATCTTGTATCGGCGACCAGATCGAGAAAGCTGAGAAGGTAGGCTCTTAATTTTGTTTATTTCTTGTGTTATTTGATTTTTTCAGTTTTCTTATACCTAAAAATCTGTAGGGAGAATAAAACTGCTAAGGTTTCAATTTGCGTGTAACATTACGAGTGATAATTCGTGAATTAGCATCGGCCATTTACACGTGAATATCTGATATCCCGTTTATAGGTATCCTATTTTATTTCGCAAATCGTTTGAATCAAACAGATATTTAGGGCGGCATATGGACAAGCGTTATCTGTTGTAGTGTCTGCCTACTATCGTTTCATATGCTACGTTGTCTGTTTTTTTTTGGAGCTTGACTTTTTGAAAAAAGAGGAAAGGACTTGATCCTACAAGAGAGGGGAGTTATTAAATTTCGGTTTTAGTTAAGCAACCCAACTGATAGAATCGATCATATTGGCCTATAGGGTTCACATTTAGGTTCTAGTTGGAGGTAGCAATTTTTAGAAGTTAATATCCAAAACCCTCTATAGTGTAAGAGACCCGGTCTAATTTTCTCTAGTATCGCTATCTGTTGTTATGGGTTATATGTGCAATTAGAATTAAGCTTAGTTAGCTATTGTTCGACCTATAGTTCAAGTCGGAAATAATAGTCAGTGACTCATTTTTAGTTTTAAGGCGCGCCTCGAGGGGTAAGGGAAGAGAGCAGGAAATTCCAGTGGCGGATACAATTGCTTTGTAAATTAATATGTTATAATAACTATATAATGGAAAAGTAATAAGTAGACTTAGGCAAATATCCACTTAAAAAAATAAAGTTTATGCACATAAATATGCATGATTTTAGTCTAAAATATGCAAAAAAACGTATATTCAAAATTATTCCTAAGTCTAGTAATAAGCAACAAAATTGTACTACAAACAAATAGTACTACGTATTCATTATGGCTAGGAAAAAAAGAGTCATGGATGATAAGGGGTTTTTCTTATCATAAAATACCATATTGAAAGTTGCATCGAAAGTTTACATCAAAAATCAATAAAATTTTAAGTTTACTACACGTTATCGAAGGTTTGATCAGAATTTGATTCAGAATCATTACTATCACTACTTTCGGAACCAACATTGATAATAAGAGGTTCAACTATAACTTCGACCGTAGTATCCAAATCCCACATTTTTGTTGAATTGAAAATGAATTTTCGCTTCAAAATCCACGACAAATTCATCAGAAGCCACGGCTATATCGTCTTAAAAAAGTACGAATTTTCGGATTTTTATACAATTTTGTCATTTAAAATCGTTTTTAAACGGATTTTAGATGATAAAAGAGCATATTATTATTTTACATTAAACGAACTGTCAAAAGTATTATTTAGATGCCCAGACGTTTAAAACAATACTGAATCATAGCCCTCTTCTAAAATTTGCAAAATTTGGTTATTGACTTTCCCAAATATAAGGATGTCGGCCCAAAATTACTAGGCAAATAAGCTGTGTCCATATGTTGATGTTATTCCTGATGGCATTAGAATATCGTGTCCAATTTGTGCAGTGAGTTAACTAATACCGATAGGCCAACTCCTTTTTAAAAACTAACTTCTAAATTTGGTACAACAATGTCTGCGACAATATACTTTATTAACTGCTTTTACAATGAAAAATGAATTTATATATATAAGGTAAAATGCATGGTCAGCATCTCGTCTTCATTATGGGAAGGAACGGCGATGTAACTCCTCCACCCTCGGATTCAACTATATCGTCAGGGTAGTTGAATGGGCTGTAGGGTAATGTCTTCCATAGCATCGTTTTCTTTCCTACTTCTTCTTTTGGCACAGGATTTCTGGGTTATCTTCTTATAGATTAGGTAGCTGCAGCCAAGGAACAGCAGCAAATAAACCAGAAGTGTCCAAAGGGAAGGCTTGGTAGTAATTGGGATGGATTCCAGGCGGGACTTGTTTTCGATTATTTGGTTTCTTACTTCTTGTAGACTATCGAGTTTTATGTCGTCTAGTTGGAGGCTTAAGTTTAATAATGGCATTAAACTCGGACTTTCTCCTAGATCAGGGAATAACATTGGCTGCAAACTGTTGTTGAGAGTTCTTTTATCATTGATAATGATGAGATCATTAACAGACACTTGGCATCCTAGGGGAATATTGGCGATGTATGTCCCGAAAAGCTTCAGGTTTTCAGATTGTACAAAACATTCGAGTTTTGCGATTACTTCTTTAGGCAGGACAAACAACCATTGGTCAGAGGTGCATAAACGGTTGATTATAGGTTGACTGATGTACAGTTCGACGTGGTCGCAGGTAGTGGTGTCTTCTGTGGAGGACAGCAGGCTCACTGAGCAAGGGCTATCTTGGTGAATCTCCTTAAGGACTTCTTTGTCACACAAGTAGAGCTGAGGTGAGATTCTTCGACAGGGCAGGTCTCGATATGTATAGTGTGATTTATTTTTTATAAGAAATTTACTACGCGGTAAAATAACCTTAAACCGACCCTGCGAGAAGATAGGTGCTGAGTATAAATGGAAAAGTTCAAAGTTTTCATTTATTGTTATTGGAATGTATAATAAATATGTAATTTTATTGTTAGCAATAAAGCATTCAATATTTACAAGTTTTTCTAGTAAGAAAATATTTTCTTGTTCTATTTTCATAGGTAATTGTTTCGAGCCTACACGCTTTTCCAATAACTTAAGTTCATTATACAGTTCTTCTGTTTTTATGATGCTTGGATGCATCGTTTTAAGTTTACAAAAAGTTATGGAATTTTCTATATCTTGTAGCATAGAATCGATAAATTGATAAATGCTTGTTATTTGACGTAAGGTGTCTTGAATGTAATATAAGTTTTCCTTATAAGTAGTTTTTTGCACTATAAGAGAGATTTGATTAATTTTTGATTCTAATAATTTTTCGTGTTTGCCAACTTGTTGTATCGTTTCGTTGAATCTAGTAATAACATTTAATGATATTGAGTTTTGATTAGAAATACTGCCTAATAGCTTATTTTGGTTTGTTTGTAGTTCATTAATGATATGGTCATAACGTTCGCCATCAGAGGCGTCTAAATTGCCGCTGACTGCCTTAAAAACTGACCCTAGAATGTTAATTAAGCCTCGTTTAGTTCTTTGGGGATGTGGAATTATTTCTTTAATTTTATTTTCAACCCTATCCTGGGTCAATTTTAAAAGTTTTAAATAATTGCCAGAGTCCGATCGATATTCTGTATGCGAATCTAATAGTGTTATGATATTTTCGGATTTATTATACAACTTATTTAGCTCTATGATTATTGGATTAAGGTCGTAATAATGAATAAGCGTATAACTGTAGTCATGAATTTTGGCGTTTCCTAATTTTATTGGTAATAATCCGGGGTTGTCGTCCAATTTTTTCAGAGAAATCTGATCACGATTTGCCTCGGATGTGACGAGATTGACGCTGCCAAGGGCGATGGCAAGGCTGAAATATAATACTTAAGTTATCGTATTTACCTATTATATAGATGCTAAATAAAATTAACGCTAAGCTAATGTTACGTGGAAATAAAACCTATACTAAATTAGTCGAAACTATACTTGTTTCTAAGAGGTCTTTTTAGATTATCCATGTGTATTTTCCCGTGAGCGTTCGTTCTCACGGTTTTACGTTTTTTGTTGACAGAGACGATTTTTACTGGTTTTGAGAATTTTTCAGCGAGTTTCTGCCGAGTATGTTTTTTCACATAGACGTCTTGTCCGGTTTCGAATAAATCTGGAGTGTCACGTTTCTGGTCGATATTAATTTTACCTATTAGCTTTTCTTTATTTTGGATAAGTTTTTCGTTTATTTTTGAATAAAGGATTTTTGACTTGCTTTTATGATCATTTATATAGTCTGACAATATAAGTTGTTCTAAATTCAAATCAAATGGGTCATCGGAAGTTATATGGCCGTTAATAACATCTATTGGCTTCATTTTCGTTGTTGAATGAATAGAATGGTTATAAGCCATAATAGCGTAAGTTATTTTTTTGCTGATTAGGCATTTATTAAAGTTCTGAGCATTTAAGAGTTTAACATGCTCAGCAATAGTAGAATGGAGGCGTTCTATTGCTCCATTAGATTGTGGGTGGTTGGGAGATACAAAATGAATCTTTATTTTATGCAGTTGAAGAAGTTCGGTAATTACAGCATTTTTAAATTCAGTGCCATTATCAAGTATAATTAATTTGGGAATACCATGGTGAGAAAAGAAAGATAGAAGGTTGTCTGCAATTTCTGTTGCAGCAAGGGACTTAAGAACGTAAGCTTGGGCGTACTTTGAAAAACTGTCTAAAATTGTTAGGAATTTCGATTGTTCTAAGGTATATGTATCAAGATGTATTATTTCAAAGGGCTTTGTAGCGGTTGGAGTAACGTTCATTTCTATATTAACCGGGTGTCGATCATACTTTGTTCTTATACATATTTCGCATTGATTAATATACGTTTGAATTGAATCCTTCAAATTCGGCCAATAGTATATTTCTTTTATTTTTCCTTCGGTTTCATCGATGCCTCTATGATTGCTTTTACTTTCATGATAATTCTGTATAATTTCGAGAATATCGTTTTTATTTGTTATATCGATTAATTTTTTAAGACATCGTTTGAACTGTAAGGAAGGCCATCTGAAGTACTTCCTCACTACTTCGCAAAATGGTTCATAAACATCTTGATTTTCGAAATACAAGTAATACAGTTTTCCCGGTATTACATTTTCTTTGATAAAATTTAAAATATCCGTTTCGAATTCGTGTTGACTTAACTGAACAGTTATTCGGCGTTTCTTTCCGAATAATATGGTTGTTTTAGGCTTTGCAGGCGAATGCAAAACTTGTGAAATAATAATTTGATTGGCTCCGTAATTAACAGGTGTGTCCAGAATAGGAATTCCGACTATAGGATTCTGGTCATTATTAGAGTGTACAGTGTTGCCGTCTTCGTCGTCTATATTGGGGATATCTTGTTGCTCTTCGTCGGGATGAACTAGTATAGACATTTGGTCTATATTATCGTCTTGCACATAGGCGTCCGGTTGTCGTGACGCCGATGGTTCATTGTTCTCGTTTTCTTGTGCTAACTGATTGTTAAAATCTTCGATGTATTTTTTAAGTGAAAATCCCTGATCTTCCTTAACGTGCAATTCAATGCGCGATAGCGCGTCGGCGTTAGTATTGGCTTTTCCTTTTTTATATATCACTGAATAGTCATATTCTTCAAGCTTGATACGCCAACGCATAAGCTTTGAACTTGGGTCTTTTAAATTAAACAACCACTGTAGGGGTTTGTGATCCGTGATAATTTTAAATTTCCGGCCATAAAGGTAGGGCCTAAAATATTTAGTTGCCCATACCAAGCATAAACATTCCTTCTCGATGGTTGAATAATTTCGCTCGGAATCATTCAACGTTCGGGAAGCAAATGCCACAGGAAGGTCTTTTCCTATTGGACCTTGGCTTAATATGGCTCCTAGTGCCACATTGCTTGCATCTGTTGTTAAATTGAATTCCTTTGAGAAATCAGGGTATTGCAAAATAGGCTCGTTTATGAGCAAATTTTTACAACTTTCGAAGCAATCAACAAATTCCTGATTGTGCTCGATTTTTGCTCCCTTTTTTAAGCACGTTGTGAGGGGTTTTGTTATCTTGGCAAAGTTGTGAATGAATCTCCTGTAATATCCCAGTAGCCCGAGGAATCCTTTAATTTGTTTTGTTGTTTTAGGAATGGGATACTGTTTGATCGCTAATATTTTATCGGGATTCGGTTTGACTCCCTCTGGGGTCACGATATGTCCTAGGTAAGCTACCTCGTGTCTTAAAAATTCGCTCTTATCCAGTTGTATCTTAAAATTAGAGTCTCTCAGTCGTTTAAAAACTTGTTTTAAATTTTCTACATGTTCTTGTAATGATGTTGAAAAAACGATTATATCGTCGAGATACACTAGGCATTTCTCGTTCTGTATACCTTTCAAAATCGACTCCATAATTCTTTGGAAAGTTGCCGGCGCATTTTTCAGCCCAAAAGGCATGCGCAAATATTCATAGTGCCCGTTCTCTGTATTGAACGCTGTTTTCGGAACATCTTCTTCATTCATTTCTATCTGGTGGAATCCAGAGGCCAAATCCAATGTTGTGAAGTATTGGCACTTACCCAATTTGTCAAGTAGATCGGTGATATTTGGTAGTGGAAACTTGTCGTCTATGGTCTTCTCATTTAGCTTCCTATAGTCCACTACAACTCTCCACTTTTGTTGGCCTGATGCGTCCATCTTTTTTGGTACAACCCAGATAGGGCTTGACCATGGGCTATTTGATGGTCTAATTATGTTTTGGTTAAGCATCTTCTTAATCTGGGCTTCTACTTCTTTTTTATGGATGAATGGATACCTATAAGTTTTTGTGTACACAGGTATCTCATCTGTGGTTCGGATATGATGTTTCATCTTTGTAGTAAATGTTAAAGGAGTATCCTCTTGATAGAAAACGTCTGCAAATTCCTTACATAGACTTAAAATTGTTCTTCGTTCCTCTGAATTTAAGTGGTCCAAACGAATTTTGGATAAGTCTAGTTGAGATGGAGATGAATCACTAAAGTGATTAAGATCAATGTTTTGGAGTTGCTTCCGATTAAATCTTTCAGTCACAAGTGGCTCTGAGAAGTCTAGAGTGATAGTGTTACAAGAATTATTTAAAATTGTTGTAATTGCATGTCCATTTTTTGCAATGCTTAAGCATTCAGGTATCTCGCAGTTATGAATTTTTTGATGCGGAATAATTATTTCTCCATTTTCGATAGACGTTTTTACTTTTATGACTTGCTGACTGCGCGGGGCTACAGTCACGCAATTAAGTTCCGATTGAGTCTTAAGAAATTTTAATTTTATTTTCGCGAAAGGTGTTACTAAAAATCCTGTTTTAAAATCGATATTTGCCTGAAGTAATTTTAGGTTATCTAAACCTAAAAGGCCATCAAATATATTGTGGAATTTAAAAAGATAAAATTTTAGTGTTTGAGGCTTTGGCAAATTGAAAATTTTGGAAGCAGCTATTGATGCGCTGTGTCTATGAGCCGATTTTTGGAAAACTGTGCTGACGACAAATGGGTCCTCGCGTATGGAATTTGGGAAGAATTTCTTTACCAAACTTGGGTTTAGAAATGATTTAGTTGAACCGGAATCGATTAGCAGCTTTATGTCGTGTTCTGGAAAAGTAATATATGACAATTCACTAGAGTGTGTCGTGTTTAATGAAATAACTAAGTCAGGTTGTCGTACGGGGTTGCTAATGGAAAATTTACATCTTCTCCAATTGGATCCGTTGACTCATCACCTTGGATTTGCAAAGATGAAAAGTCGGTTTCATATGGTTCATTGGTAATGTTCGACGGATAGATAGGGTAATTAGGAGAAAGGTCTTCGATAATTTCTTCCTGGTCATTACCTGGTTCATGCGAATAATATTGATAATGTTGATCATAATTTGGGCTGTTTTGCATTTCAGCATTATATAATTCTTCGAATGCAAATTTTGGTTGAGCTTGAAATGTTGGCGGTTGATATCTAGGCATGTTTTGGGGTTGCCTTGGTCCAGGACCAGAAGTACAAACGCTTATTGGTTGTGGTTTTGGGAAATTTTTAGGTTGGTTAGGCCTAAAAACGTTTGTTTGATTAGGTCTTCCGAATACTGCAGAATTTGTGGGAAATTTTCGTGGGGTGTTATTGAAATTCGGCCTTATGTTTATTGGCTGTGATGGAAATCTTGAGTAATTGGGCCTTGGTGCAAATAAGTTATTTGGTGTATGGGAATTAAAATTAGAAAAACTGGGGTTTGGTTGGTAAGGTGGAGAATAATGAAAGTTTTTAGAATTAGTTTGTTGGGGCTGTCTAAAGTTATTTTTAGGGTGCTGAGTTATTGGTTTTGTCAAATTCTGAAAATAATGGGTGTTATTTTCATGAATTACAAATTGCAAAGCTTCCGTTAAGGTACTAGGGTGCATGCATCGTATGGTTGTGCCTAAAGGTTCTTTCAACCCGGAAAGAAACGTTTTTAAAGCAAGTTCGTTATATAAAGCTTTCTTTAAAATTTTTCCTTCTTGCGTATTTTCATGAACGTCAATATACGAACAAAGTAAATTTAAAATTTGGAGAACCCGGTCGTAAAATTGACTGGGTTGTTCATTTGGATGCTGCCTTAACATAACTAGATCCCTATTCAAACACGATTCATCTCTTTGATCTGCAAAGTTTCGTCTGAGTGTATTTTTTAAATCATCCCATGTAGCGACATTTTGTATGTTTACTACAATTTTTGCAGTGCCACTTAGTTTACCAATTAAGCTATTTAGCAAGTAAGTATTTTGAAAATCACCTGGATTATTAATATTATAAAAATTATTAATTAACGATTCACAAATTGACAAATAACGGTTTAAATCATTAGGATTCCCGTCAAATTCGGGTACGCATTTTAGGTATTCAGGCCTAAAAGCCATTTCAGGATTTTCTGGAATATCAGCTAAGATTAAGTTTCTATTATTTAATGTGCTCTGAGTAGCAGAAGATGAACTTAAATTATTACTAGAAGCTCTTGAGATTGATTCTTGAACTATTTTATTTAAAACGAGTTGAGATATACTTTGATTATTTTCTAAAGTTTCAGAATTATTTGAGACAGAGTCAGTTGAAGGTGTTAGGGATAGATTATTTAATACGTCAATAATATCCCCTAAATCTGACATTAAGGTTTGAAAAAATCACACTTACATAAAAACAAAGGAGACGTTGGCCATATCCCACTATAAGGAAAGCTATTTGGAAGGCAATGTGGTCCTCTCCGAATTTGCTAGTCCTTGCAAAATCACCCGATGCTGTGGTAATTTCCCAGTGAATTCCAATTATATTTCAGCGATTGAATACTTGAAGAAACACTTATAGTTCGCTAAGGTTCACTACCCGAAGAATTCAATATTCACTCGAATTAGTCCTCAGGTTAATCGAACCCGCCACGAACCGTTCGATCGTCAATTAATCGTAAACGAAAAGCCCTTCTGCGATAGATTGACTTTTGACGATCCTACCGACTGCGCCAGTTAACTAATACCGATAGGCCAACTCCTTTTTAAAAACTAACTTCTAAATTTGGTACAACAATGTCTGCGACAATATACTTTATTAACTGCTTTTACAATGAAAAATGAATTTATATATATAAGGTAAAATGCATGGTCAGCATCTCGTCTTCATTATGGGAAGGAACGGCGATGTAACTAGTGAATTAATCCACTCCGAAGCTGCCAGTAAGTATTATTAAATAATCCTAACTAATTTATAGATGCGAATGTGTGTGTTTGTTTGTTTCTTACGCTTTCACGCATAAACTGTTTCGATCATCATGAAATTTTGTACAGATATTTTCAAGAGTATAGTAAAGAACATAGGACTTTTTCAGCTTTTACCCGGGGCTCCGTTCGCGTTGATATTTTATTATTTTAAACTTGGTTATTAAACCTAATTTTTATTCTATGACTAAGCTAAAATGTACAGGCAACGGCCATAGCATGTTGAAAATGCCAGTTCTCGTCCGATCACTGAACTTATGCAACGTCGGGCAGGGTTAGTACTTGGATGGGTGACCGCTTGGGAACACAACGTGCTGCTGTAATTTTTTTACAACCGATGTCGTTATAGGATATGTTTACACATCAGTGTCTCGACTACTAGCAGACTCGCTCAATTTTTTTTTAGTCATTTGAACTGACTCCGATACGTTATAATCAAATTTAATCTTTTTGGTTAGTTTTGGTTAGCCGCAAAAATTCGGTTTGTTTTGATTAGTTTTAACTTACTTTAATTTTTGCAATCTATTCCGATACGGTTTAGCCCGTTTTGGTGCTTTTGGTTACTTGTCATTAGTTTTGGTTAGTCATTCAATCAGCTTTCGGTTAGCTTTAGTTAGTTTTAAATTATTTTAGTAATTTGAACCGGTTCCGATACGTTATGGTTAATTTTAGTTAGTCGGCAAAATTCGGTTAATTCAAGTCCGTTTCACCTCACCTTAATATTTTTAATCTGTTCTGATATGTTATAGCCCAGTTTGGTGCTTTTGGTTACTTTTGGTTAGTCGTTCACTCAACTTTCGGCTAATTTCAGTTAGTTTTAATTTATTTTAGTTATTTGAACCGGTTCCAAAACGTTATAACCAATTTTAGTGTTTTTGGTTGGTCACCAAAGTAAGGTTAATTTGAATACTTCAATATTTTTTATTTTTTCGATACGTGTTAGCCCGTTTTGGTGCTTTTAGTTACTTTTGGTTAGCTTTAGTTGGTTATTTAATCAATTTTTGGTTACTTTCAGTAAGTTCCAATTTATTTGAGTCATCTGAACCGGTTCCGATACGTTAAAACAATTTAAACGTTTTTGGTTAATAATTTAGGTCGTCGCAAAAATTCGGTTAATTTGGGTTAGTTACTTATTTTATTCTTAATCTGTTCCGATACGTCTTAGCCCTTTTTGGTTACTCTTGATTGGTTTTGGTTAAACAACTTTTGGTTAAGTTTAGTTAGTTTTAATTTATTTTAGTCATTTGAACCGGATCAGATACGTCATATCCAATTTTGATGTTTTTGGTTAACTTTAGTTAGTCGCCAAAATTCGGTTAATTGTTAGTTTCAACTTGTTTTAGCTCCTTTTGATGCCTTTGGTTACTCTTGGTCCATTTTGGTTAGTCGTTCAATCAACTTTCGGTTAATTTCAGTTAATTTTAATTTATTTTAATCATTTGGACCAGTTCCGTTACACTATAACCAATTTTAGGGTTTTTGGTTAGTCACCAAAATTCGGTTAATTTAAGTTCGTTTTAACTTACTTCAATATTTTAAATCTATTTCGATGCGTTTTAGTCCGTTTTGATGCTTTTACTTACTATTGATTAGTCGTTCAGTCAAGTCTTAGTAGTTTTAATATATCTTAGTCATTTGAACCGGTTCCGGTACGTTATAAGCAATTTTAATGTTTTGGTTAGTTTTAGTTAGTCGCCAAAATTCGGTTAATTTGGGTTAGTTTTAACTTACTTCAATATTTTTAATCTATTTCGATATGTTTTACCCGTTTTGGTGCTCTTAGTTACTTTTGGTTAGTTTTGTATGTTATAAGCAATTTTAATGCTTTTGGTTAGTTTTGGTTAGTCACCTAAATTCGGTTAATTTGGGTAAGTTTTAACTTACTTCAATCTTTTTAATCTATTTTGATATGTTTTAGCCCGTTTTGGTGCTTTTAGTTATTTTTGGATAGTCATTCAATCATCTTTCGGTTACTTCCAGTTAGTTCCAATTTATTTTAGTCATTTGAACCGGTTCCGATACGTTATAAGCAATTTTAATGTTTTTGGTTAGTTACAAAAATTCGGTTAATTTGGGTTAGTTTTAACTTACTTCAATATTTTAAATCTATTTCGATACGTTTTAGCCCGTTTTGGTGCTTTTCATTAGTTTTGGATAGTCGGTCAAAAAACTTTCGGTTAGTTTCAGTTAGTTCCAATTTATTTTAGTCATTAGAACTGATTCCGATACGTTATAATCAATTTAAGTTTAAATAAACCAGCTAACACGATCTCTCACGCGTACGACGTTATATGTGTGGTAAATGTAGCATGCACTTTTTCACGATTTGAGGCCCTATTTAGGAAAACAGAAACATTTTCAATGTTAAAACAAAACGATAACCTAAACCCGCAAGCGCGACTATGCAACAGATCTCTCACAAGGTACATGCCCGTTTACTGTCGCAACGTTGCGACCTCCGCCCAACGGTCGTAAAATATCAGTACATTTACGTCCGTCGATCGCGAACCTCTGTTAAAATACAGCTGCTTCAAATGCTCCGCGTAACGCGCGTATACGGGCCACAATGAATTTGGCAGCGGTGCACGTTTTGTGCCGGAACGCTGTGTCCGCATTTAGAACAAGCGGCATTTTGCGAGCATTTCATACCAGATTTATTGTTAAATATTAAATATTACTTTAGGCCGCTCACGTTGGTCTGTTTTCGAACTAGTGACTGACGTCACTGACTATTATTTCCGTCTTGTACTATATATAAGTATTTTACCCTCGATTTTACCGTAACTTCAGATATTTAAAAACCACCTTCTCAAGCCCTTCTTGACCGTGGTGGGTACCTGCTCATAATTGCTTTGTTTCTTTATTTAAATTTGTCATTATCTCTGTTTTTGAATTAAGCTGATTTTTGAGTTAGAAAGTAGCTTTCAGTCAATAATTGAGTTCTGATTACCTGTGTAAATTTATTGATTTCACTTTTGTTTTTGCCTTATTATTATAATTGTTTTTTTTTTTGCTCAATTGAAATAGTGTTCATGACGATATTATATCTCAGCTTAGATCGCTATTAATTAATTATTTAATTTATTCACTGTCTTATTGAAGACGTAATTGTTACAGACACAATCCTGTGCAAATTGGCGGAGGCATATTTAATTAAATATCATAATTTTCCTTCAGCGTGTTTTGGCATTTTTCAGCATTGTTAATTGATAAGAATTATTTCTGGGTATCTTTTGTCAGTTTCTGTATTACAAATACAAATACAAATAGTTTATTTCCATAGACATAATTACAATGCATCGGAATTGTCAATGAAATGATAAATACAAAAAGTCTTAAAAATACAAAAAGTCTTAAAAATACATTAAAATTACAAAAACAAAATTACTAATTAAAATTACAATTAAAGAATTCAGTCAGCGAGTAGAATGGTCAGCTAGCATAGTCTTTAATGACCTTTTAAAAATTGAGAAACTTTTAGCACTTTTAAGATGGTTTGGCAGTAAGTTAAAAAAATTTATAGAGGTAATCATAGGGCCATCCTGAACCTGCGATAAGTGAGTGAAGGGGATATATAATTCGTCTGCATTTCGAGTCCTGTAATAATTAATATCTCCAAACTTAACAAGACTCGTCGATTTTTTGAAAATATCACATGAACACTGAAGGATATATATGTTTATGATTGTAGGAATTTTTTCCTTTCTAAAGGTTTCTCGACATGACTGTCTATAAGGAACTCTAAACATGGTACGGATAATACGTTTCTGACAAATCAATGTCCCTTCAATAGTGCAGGAGTTACCCCAAGCTAACAAACCATAGGCCAAAGTAGAGTGCACTGCGGCATAATAAAAGGTTTTAACGGTGTAAGTGTCTACAAAATCTCTAAGCTGAAAAATGGCATAGTTACTACGAGCTAATTTGCCACATACTAAGTCCACCTGTTCATTCCAGGACAAATGCTTATCAACGATAATGCCCAAAAATTTAGACGAGTCTTGTTGATTTATGGTATTTAAACCCTCCCTGAGTAACAAGCTTCTATCCTGGACAACTCGAACAGGTGTGAAAAGGATAAAATTTGTCTTAAGACTGTTAAGACAAAGACCACTTCTTTGATACCAATAAGAAAGATCAGCTATGCATTTGCTAGCTCGCACATGAAGAGACTGGTAGTCGTGACCTGAGACAATTGCCGACGTATCATCAGCGAATAAGGTGATATAACTGTCATCAATTAAAAAAGGCAAATCATTAATAAAAATCAGAAATAAAATAGGACCAAGGACACTTACCTGAGGAACGCCAGTTTTAACCTCTACCCAGTTAGAAAATGTCACCCGACCATTTGCCCTTAGCTTTACAGCCTGGATTCGGTTTAACAAATATGATTCAAGCCATTTATAGGCAGATCCTCTTACACCATAATGAAAAGCCTTACTCAGAAGCATAGTGTGATTGACAGTATCAAAGGCTTTAGTAAAATCAAAGAAAATACCGGCAGTTTTCAATTTTAGATTAAAATTGTTTAAAATAGGGGTATAAAAGGAGATAATAGCATCTGCAGCTGAGAGGCAGCCCTGAAACCAAACTGATGGCATGATAACATGTTAAATTTTTCGAGAAATGTGACAAGTTTTTTTTATAGGATTTTTCAAAAATTTTTGAGAACACAGATAATAAAGCAAGAGGCCTATAATTGTCAACCAGAGAAGTATCACCCTTTTTGTGTAGAGGTACAATAAGTGCTGTGTTTAATTCTTTTGGAAAATATCCATACTCAAAGGACAAATTGATAAGATGGGTCAATGGGGAAAGAATATGAATAACACATTTAACCAACAAATTACAAAGGGCCCCTCATCTGCCCCACTTGAGTTTTTTTTTGCATGAGACTGATTTTACATATTTAAAACCTAAGCTAAGGCAAGTGACGTTCTCCGCCAAATTGAAACAGAGTTATAAACATTCTTGTGGGGGGGGCCCACATGAATAATACCACCTAAGGCATTATATAAGAGAATTCTATTTTTGGAAGGATCATTCAGAAAAAGTCCATAACAA
>JAEQML010066459.1:0-19974 GCA_016904865.1 Pissodes strobi | reverse complement strand
TTGCTTATCATTATTTTTGAGACAAATAAAAAGGAACTGAAGCATACGAATTTTATTTAAAAACATATAAATATGACAAATATCTGGTTAATGACATATTCAAAAAGTAGCTTAATAACTATTTTCGTCTATTAAATACCTATTAAAAATATATTTTCATTTCATTATAAATGCTACTATACTACTATCACTGAAAAAAATCTCCTAAATAAACTGGTATATCTAGAAAAAAAGATTAAATCTGGAGTATTAGCAATTGTAATTGGTTTATTTAGGTTTGCTAAACCAGTAAATTGTTAGGATATTTCTATAAAGCTATTGTATTAATAAGTACCCGTATTAGGTAGGTATATAATATAATTAAAGTAGATAAACATATTTACAGTAGTGCCTTCACTGATTTTGAAACGTTACCAAGTTAGTATACATCGAATGGGGAAGAGCCGTCGGTCGCCGACCTCCAATGCTCTCAATCTATTGGTGCAGTTACTTTACTACGTGCATACTATAAATATTTTGGGGGTAAAACAAGGCGGAACCAAGGGAAGCGGCATTGCCAGATTGACATGTAAGAACTTCAGAATCGGTTTTTGACGGAAAAAATAAGTATTTAGTGTTATAATTTAATAT
Organism: Pissodes strobi; assembly: GCA_016904865.1. Taxonomy (NCBI): domain Eukaryota; kingdom Metazoa; phylum Arthropoda; class Insecta; order Coleoptera; family Curculionidae; genus Pissodes; species Pissodes strobi. The sequence goes on along the minus strand of JAEQML010066459.1, from coordinate 19,344 downwards.
GAAAAAAGTATGTACAGTAACTCGTAAACTTAAAATTTGGCAACGCTCATCTATCGACCATAGAATGTGCCTCAATGTTGGGGGAAAACAAAGAACCATTTGTCCCGTCTCTTCAGGTTAAATGTCTTTGCGAGATAGTATCCAAATTGATATTCTTTAACTTCATTTTAGTTAGATACTGCGGTATATTTGACAGTTGTATTGCAGGAAGTATAGAATTTTCATGTATAAATACTTCATGATTCACTTGTAGAGTGCATTTATCAGATAAGGTAATCAGATAACTGCCAGGCGATATCTGTTGACGTCGTTCTACATCACAGTTTTCTGTGATAATTGTGTCTCTGGAGTAATTTGATTGGCGACCCCTTCCTCTAGATGAACGTCTAAGGCGGTACAGTTGGCAGGTTGATAAAAGCAGCTCGATATTTGCAGAGTAGCCACCTTCCGACATTTGGGATTAGACTTCTTGTCCATTCGGCGGTGCTCGCAGCTTCCCACCTTTCTTCCCATAGCCTGAGAGTTCTCTCTTTTTCCTTAATTTCAGAGCATTCTTTTCGGTCGTCCTCTGCCATATATCGTTTTTCTTCTACAAGGCGATCTATGGGTGGAGTCCCGATTATGACCTGAATGGCCATCATAGGTATCCGTGCGCCACTCTCAATAGAGTCTTCCTCTGCAAACCTTCGAGGAGGTTCTTATATTTTTTACATCTTATGTACGCCATACATAATCGTAGATTGTATGACCCGATATAGCATTTTACTTTTATCAGTTTTTGGCTCTTTTATGTTAGGCATTACTATGTTGGGGTTTGGAACTTTCGGCAACATGCACTAAAATTGAGCTTTATCCACAATGCCGAAACAAAATGTTTGCACTCGACGCGCGTTTCGCTAACCATGTTAGCATCATCAGGAAATCATCTCCTGATGATGCTAACATGGTTAGCGAAACGCGCGTCGAGTGCAAAAATTTTGTTTCGGTATTGTGGATAAAGCTCAGTTTTAATGTTAGGCATTAGCCTGGCGACCGCTGCCATTTTGTCTGTCGCTTTTTGGACGACATGCTGCACGTGATCACCGAACGATATATTTTCCCCGATCATTATGCCTAGGTATCGTACTGCTTTCTTTGGAGTAATTTCTGTTCCATTTAACTTAAAACAAATGTTTATTCTATTTCGGAGTCCACTCAGAATGACAGCTTGTCTTTTCTGGGGCTAATTCTAAATTGTTCTTTGTCATCCATCCTTCTATTTGTTTCAATGCTTCGTTGGTTTTTTGACTAAGTTCTTCTTTCTTTGTTGCTGTAACTATAATTGCTAGGTCGTCTGCATAACCAGTGGTTCCTACTCCTGCAGCATATTTTAGTCTGAGCACGTCATCGTAATATATATTCCATACCAAAGGTCCCAGAACCGAGCCATGCGGTATTCCTGCCGATGTTTCGAATTTCCCACAACTGTGTGCTATATACCTTTGGTTCAGATAGTCTATAACAATATTGATTAAGTACTGCGGGAATCTTCTTTGAATGAGTTTCTCCAAAATAAGCTTCCATGACGCCGAGTTGAAAGCGTTTCTGACATTTAAGGTCACCAGAACACACCACCTTTCCCCCGCGCCATGAAACTTGACATGTCTAGCTATTTCGATAACTCTGTTAATGGCGTCTAGCGTGGATCTGCCCTTTCGAAAGCCATATTGGTTTTGAGAGAGCGCTCCTCTCTCATTTATTGCGTTCTCCAATCGTATTTTGGCCAGATATTCATTGTAAACTGGTCAACATGAAGTTCGGCCCATTTAATTTTTAGCCTTATTTTCAAACTGCTGTAACTTTTTTTAAAATAAAGTTTTTTGAACGTGGTTTGCGGATTTTGAAAGCGCGTTTTTTTGGGATTAAGCTGCATGCCATACATTTTTAGTAGCATTGATCATGATATACGGGGTGATCAATAAAGTAATGCAAAAAATCAAAAAGTTTGTGTGTGTGCCATTTCAGCAATATTTTTTTTAGCCATTACAATATAGGTTGTTACCAAGGTAATATCAATATCTCTGGACATATGGCCGGTTTTTGGATTAAAGGCCTTTGGCCTTAGATACACTACTAAACAAGAAATTTTGGCAACAACATTTTTAAAATGCTATAACTGGAAAACGAAATGACGGATTTTTACGAGCACTTCAGATTCGGAAAGCCTATTTCATGTAGATTTTCTATGATCTAAGCACTTTACGGAGGGATTCAGTTTCCACATTATACGGGGCCAACAATAAACAAATACGTATCTAACACAGACATCTTAAGTATAGGGTAAATGATTGGGCGCCAAAGGAACATTATCCATTTGTTTCGTTTTAAAATTGTTCAATTTGACGTTCAAAAAAAGAAAGGAAAGAGCCCTGGTTTAAGGTTTATTGGATTAAAAAAAAATAAATACACATATTATCGTTTCTTAATTCCCAATCCTTATTTTGGATACGAATAAACATAACATACAACACAACTAACAGGACTAATAAACAAATACTCTCCCAATAGTGTGTAGGTGTGGAGTCTACGTCTTACGGTTTGCGAGAATATCCTTAAGCCACTTGCTGCTTGAAAGCTTCGGCAGTTTTTGGTGATAGTTTTTCAGATATCTCTTTAAAGGTCGCAAAGCAGGCTTAAATTTCGAGCTAACTTTGAGAGCCATTTCTGACTCGATAGCGCCACCAAGCGGAGATTTTTCTTGTATCAGCGAAAAACTATAACATTTCTCTTGCTCAAAGGTTCTATAACTTTTTTCTCTAAATTGGAGTAAAAAGCCGTAACGATTGTAAAATTTGGACTTTTTGAGTTAGTAGATACGCATTTGTTATTGGCTCCGTATAATGTGAAAATTGTAACCCTCCGTATAGTGCTTAGGTCATAGAAAATCTACATGAAATAGGCTTTCCGGATCTGAAATGCTCGTTTTCGAGTTATAGCATTTTAAAAATGTTGTTGCCACAACTTTATGTTTAGTAGTGTATCTAAGGTCAAAGGGCTTTAATCCAAAAAATGACAAAAACGTCCAGAGATATTGATATTACCTTGGTAACAACCCATATTGTAATGACTAAAAAAATTTACTGCTGAAATGGCACACACACCAACTTTTTGATTTTTTGCATGACTTTATTGATCACCCCGTATATCATGATAATATCAATGCTACTGAAAATCTATGGCATGCAGCTTAATCCCAAAAAAACTCGCTCTCAAAATCCGCAAACCACGTTCAAAAAACTTTATTTTAAAAAAAGTTACAGCAGTTTGAAAATATGGCTAAAAATTGAATGGACCGAACTTTATGTTCACCAGTTTACTTGGCAGTCACGTCAATAAGGCATAGAGATCTGTATCCTATTGGTTCATCATATGGTTTGTCACTCTTGTGTATTAGGACCAGTTTTGCCGTTTTCCATATGTTGTTTGGGAATTCTTGTGTTCGAAGTAAGCTATTTAGCATCCGTCGCACAGTAGAACGAAGCAATGTAAATAGGTGGACATTGGCGATTTTTGAAAATTATGGTTTTCTCCGACCTATTTTATATTTTTATATTGTTAACATATTGCTGTTTTTAGAAAATACCTTAATATGGTTGTGGCTACCTACATCGTGGAAAAAAGTATGTGATTTCAATGGTAAAGGTATATTGGTTAAATATGACAAAATATTTACTTTTTTTCGGTTCCCCAAAAAAAGGTGTTTTACAAAACTAACAATTTACACTTTGCGGCATATTGAAACTAATATATCTGTGAATCATTTAGTGTATAAATATTGTTTTTATACTATCTCTTATCTGTGGTAGGAGATTTCTCTTATCAGTGATTTTGTTTCTGAATTATTAAGTTTTTTTGGGTTTTAAAAAAATGGCTTCAATTGGCTAAGGTAAAATTAGGCGTTTTGGTATGATCAAACCTTACCTAAATAATGCCCACAAAGATTGGCTGCGACCACTTGCGACCCCGCGAAATAATCGCATATTACGCATGAGGTGCATAAGGCAGCTGAAGTCAAAGATTGCGTGGAGTAAGGAACGTTTCTAATTTACAGATATAAAAAAATAGTACAAATAAAAGTTACGAGATACGGGGTGGTGTATATTTTAAAGGTATTTTCAGTTATACAGGGTGTCCCAATATGATGGTACCGATATCAACTTTGACATTTTCAATGGGACAACATGTAGATTTATGCATTTTTCGATTCTACGCAAAATTTTAAACAAAAAATCTTCTTCATTTGTTTTTGAGATATCGACCTTTGAAAATTGACAATTTCCGGATTTTCAAGCGAAATGTCTCGAAAACTTTAAACTAGCGCAAAACGGCTTTAAGGCTCCCATCTTCATTTTCAACTTTCAATCATTTGACATCAATTTCATTAGGTTTTAATGGAAGTGTTGGTTAAACCTGAAGTACCTAACAATATGGATGTCAAATTGTAGAAAATTAAAATAATCAATGAAAACAAGATATGATATAAAGGACTTGATTACGTCCCTGGCGAGCGAAATTTTGACTGGTCACAATGCTCGTAACAAAGGAATGACACACGGTTTCTATGGAAAGTTGATAAGTTTGCCAAGGAAACAGCTAAATTATATGTAGTTTTGTATGGCTGGTATTACATGCCGGCATCTATAAACAAACTTCTCATGCATGGAGCCGACATAATAAGAAATTTTATTTTCCATATAGGCAATCTTTCAGAAGAAGCAGCAGAGGCGAGAAATAAACATTTTCGCCATTATAGAGAGTTCCATGCAAGAAAAAGTAGTAGGATATTTACAAACGAAGATATTTTACTAATCTAATTCTCTCATCAGATCCATTCATATCTACTTACCATAAGATTAAAATCTGAGAACAAAAAACCAACTATCATGACAGAAGAGGCTCTTTCCTTAATTAATTTTAAGTAATTTTTAAGTAAATTTTCGGATATTTCATAAAAGGTCCTTATGAAATTGAGTCTTATAAGAAATCTTTGATTTTAAATAAATATACCGAGTTGCATATTACTGAATAGGAAATAAACGATCATTTCAACAATGTTAGAATATAATACTGCGGCCATAAGGAAAAACAAAGTTGATGATGGTTGAGAGGAACCGAAACGTTGAATTGGAGTTCTGACAGCACTGCCTTTTAGGGGTGAAAAACTGCTACACAAAAGCATTTCTCGTTTTTTTATAAGCTTTTGATATAAAGCCTGAAAAAATTAAAAACTAAAATGTTAAATATCTTTTCTTTTGCGGTTGTATTCGGAAGGCCTAAGAATGTTTTTAGTGTTTTATTTAAGTAAGCTTTAAATTGGGCAAATTTGCCACATTTAAACTACATACTTGTTATACCTTACGATTTTTAAATCGTTACGGTAAACCCCTAATCTTTATGAATCTTAATCACCCTGTACTCTGTATTACCTCAATTTTTTAATCAAAATTGGAAAAAAGCATCTTATACTGTTATCAAAGAAAAATAACTAATTCAAAATAATAAGACCAAAAAATTATTGCGAATGTCCGCGAATGTCCGGGTTTTCCTATACTTCGATCTACTGTGCGTCGCAGGGGTTCTGGCGCCTGTTTTGCGAATTCTCTTAATGCTTCAGGTGGTATTCCGTCTGGTCCTGATGCTTTTCTGATTTTTATTGTTTTCGCCTGTTGCTACCAATATTTCCTCTGGCGTGAAATACGGAATGTCAGCTATTGCTATGGGTGCTGGTAGTGTTTGATGACTCTTCGGGAACAGCACATCTATTACTTCTTTCGCTTTTTCATTAGACAACTTGAAATTAGGTCCGCTGTTTTTAAAAGTTCTTTTTATAATCTTGTCTTGTCGTATATCATCATTTAGATCTTTGCAAAGTTTTGCCCATTTGCTTCTCTTTTCTGTTTGTATCATTTTCTTCAATTCTCTTTTATTCTGCTTATATGCATTCCAGGAAGTCGCGCTTGTTTCATCTTCCCCACTTCTATTTCCTCTTTTCCATGTGTATTCTCTTCGGCTTCTAATGCATTCATCTCTTTTTGCTGCGACCTCTGTGTTCCACCAGTATGGTATACTGTGTTGGACTGGGCCTTGAACAGAGGATTCTTTCTATGTGTCTTTAAGTATTTTCGTCAGTTGGGGTGGGCTGAGTACTGCTCCTGCTTGTGCGTTTATCTTTTCTTTAATCCTTGCTGTAAATTTGTCTTTGTTTATGTACACTTTCCCTTTCATCCCGATTTTTTTGGGGGTACCATCTGTTATTTCAAATGTTATATGTTTATGGGGCGTAAGAGGTTCGTTGTCTAGTATTTGCCAGTTTTTCATTTTTACAGATATATTTGGTGTAGCGAAGGTTATGTCGATGTGTGATTTTTTGGCCTCTTCTTTGAAAAGTGGGTTTGTTTCCTATATTTTGGGATATTAGGTTTAGACCTGCAGTTGCTTCAGAGAGAATTTGGCGCCTTCTATCGATCTGGGAGGATCCCCATTCTGGGGACTTTGCATTAAAGTCTCCCAATACAACTGATTCTTTGTTTCCTTTCGAGATTATTTCTGATATTGTGTTAATAGTTATTTTCCTAACTAGTGCGGAAAGTCATACTTTTCCGCACGCGATTGCAGTTTGCCGAACGACGCGCAGCGGAGTTCGGCAAGCAGTCGAGTGAGGAAAAGAGACTTTCCGCATGAGTTATGAACAAAATTTTTTCTACAAGCACCTAAATCAAAAATTGAACCGTCTATTTTGTTTTATTTGGGCAAATAGAATAGTTATTTTTATTCGCTTGAGAAACATAGATTTTTTAGACAAGATTTTATTTAAAAAGCATAAAACAATAACAATTTAATAGCAGTTATTGATATTTATGATACTGGGTGTCCCAAATGTGTAGGTATATTTCTTTTGTATAATAATTCTTTAATAATTATAATTAGTTTTCCGCTTTGTTATAATGAACATGACGTGTTCCCCTAAATTTGGTATTATCAATATAGAAGTTATTGTGTGACAAATTTGTACACTTTTTTTGATATTTTTACTTTTCCGCACTAGTGCGGAAAAGTAGTGCGGAAAAGTGGCACTTTCTAAACTAAATTGTGTGCGGAAAAGTGAACTTTTCCGCACGCAAGTAGAAAAAATATATTTCGAACTCGTTTTTTGGTATGTTTGGCGACACATAACATCCACATATTTTAAAGTTTTCTGTTTCTACAGCAATAATTCCATCTTCTTTCCTTATTTTGCTAATTTTTATATTCCTATTTATGCAGTAGACTGCAACATCCGCTCTATTATCCGTCAACCAACATTTGTTTTTTATGAGTTTTCTGTTCGGCTCACTTGCTATGATCATGTCCACGTTTTCGGTTGTAGCTGTCAATAGTGCCATATCGTGGGCTCTAGCGGACCTGTCTGCGTTTATTTGTAACACTTTCAACAAAAATTATGGTTTAAGGTCAGGGCCTCCTTCCTCCTGTGTCTGCGGTATTTGTTGTGTTACTTTTCTTCTGTATATATACAGTGCTCTGCGGAAAAAACGACATTTCCCAGATTCAGCCTTGTGTCCCTGTTCTCTGCATAATGGGCACGCTTCTTCATCGTTACACTCCTTGGTAATGTGTCCTTGTTTTCCACATTTATAGCACAATCCACTTCTGTCTGGCCTTTTGCAGTCGCTACTTATGTGATCGTATGACCAACATTTGTAGCATCTCAAAGATGCCAATTCCAATTCCAGTTCTTTTTTCCAGTCTGCATCTTACGAGTCCAATACGTAGGTCATTGTTTTTAAGTAACTCTTCAGCTTTTTGCATTCTTAGCCTTACTGTTGCCGTTTGAGTGTTATTTGCGCTTGGTCTAAATTCACCCATTTTGCAGTCACCTGCATCTAGAACTCCCAGTTTTTCCTCCAATGCTTCCGATAACTTTTGTGGCGTTGTTAGCGCGTCCATTCCTCTGATGTGAATGGTTTCTAGCTGCGTTTTATATACCCCTTTCATTCTTTATAATTTTGGTCTTTTTCCTCGACTAGTATAGCATATTTACTTCTTTCTTTATCGGTATTTCCAGTGACTTTCCGTTGTTCCGGTCCTTTATTTGTGTTAAGATAATCTTTTGTTGTATATATTATGACGTTTTTCCTTGTATTCTTAAAAATTACCTCTATCATTTTTCTCACTCTCATTAAATGCATTCTGTTTATGTGGTGCACCGCCACAGATTCATCATTCTACGTCTGTTCTTTCAATCTTTCCAGCATTAACCATAATTTTTCCTCCGTTTCTCCTTGCTGTGTTTTAATATTTTTTTTATCCTATTGCAGGCTTATCCTGCTCCATGACCGCAAAATCTCCCTCTATTTCAACCAGTTCTAGGTATCGTATTTTATAAAGCGTCTTTTCCATCTTTTGATCTGTAGGCTCGATTAACACTATCTTCACCGTCGATGCCTCTGTGCTAATGGGGTTTCCTACTTTAATTACAGTCTGAGAGAAGACTACGTCATCCCATCTACTACGTTTTTGTATTCCTCATATGTGTTTACCTTCCCCAAGTTGTTAATTATTATCTCCAGGACTTCACTTGTGGTTCCCTCAGTTTGTGTCGCTTGTTCTGGTGTTTGTATTGTCATGCTGGTTTGCGTTCCAGTCATTGTTGTACCTGCTGTTTCTTGTATTCCTATATCATAGGTCGTGCATTCCCTTGGCTTATATTTCCTGTCCTTAATCCATTCTTTTACACTCTTTAGATTTATGTCTTCCATCTGTTTTTTGAGTCCAGATGTGATGATTTTAATTTCCCTCTTTGTATTCGGATTAGTTGTGCCTACCTGTTCCAATTCTAGTACCAATTTGTCGACAGTTTTTATGGCCATATTTATTTCGAATGCCATGGGACACAGCTGCTTTTCCGTGGTGTCTCTTATGGATTCTTCTTTATCTGCCGATTTCTCCTTGGTTTGTCTCATCTTTTGGTTATGGTTCCATTTGTCATCTAGCATCTCTGGGTCATCGGGCAGTGAGGAGGTCCTGGCTCTAAGTGACATCCTTTTTGTTAGCGTGTTTCTAGCAAATTGGTCGCCTTGCACTAAATCCGCTAAGAACTGACTCGTACAGTCCTCTTCAATCGTTTGTTCGGTGGAAGTGTTGGCTTCTCCCAGGTTCGGTGAGATAGCATTCGGGTCCAGTACCGCCTCTTTGGGCGTTTCTAGCGAGTCAATTTTCTTTCTTTTCATTGATCTCTTCTCCTGTTCACTCCAGGTGAGATCAATGTAAGCAACATTTGTTCCTCTCAAATTGTCTTGTTCTGGGGTGTCCCAGTTTTTAGGTGGTGAAGTCAAAACCGAAAGGTTTAATTTCTTAGAAGGTGTCTGTTTCGCGCCTGCCTGCGTTTTTATGTCTGCGTTTTGGCTGTATTTATAACCGGCGGAGGCGCCACTTCCCTCGGCATGTACGTTCCTAGTTGGAGGGGATCTCCCTACGGAGTTCCTCCTCCTAAAAGGTTCCGGAGTGTCATCTTAAACTAACCCAAACTTTTTTTAGAGGGGATTAGGAAATACTCAAAAGACTGCCCCGTCTGGTGTTCTGGCGCCGGGGTTTCATTCCCTCTGGGGATCTGCCTACCGACTAAAAGCCCTTTCCCCCCGTTTGTACCACCGATCTCGGAAACATCCCTTTTGATTTGCGTCGAGAAAAGGCTTCGTCATCTCTGGTTTTTCTAAGTTTGCAGTAGTTGATCAGTACATCTGTTACGATAAAAGGCAACTCTACTAATTCGTTACAAGAAAAGCCAATTAGTTAATTTGTTGCTATAAAAGCCAATTTCTTAAGATAAACTTTGATTTGTTAAGATATAATTGCAATTGCCTTATTATAATTACTATAATTCAAATAAAAGCCAATTTGTTACAATAAACTATAAATGCACTTTTCTCTAAATTATTACTTTAATTTACTAAAGAGATAAACTGAAATGTACTCAGGGTATATGGGTAAGGAGCATGATAATTATAATTTATTTTCGAGTGAAGTAGTGATTATAAAGCGCAAAATAAAAGATTAGAAATTAAAAAAAAAACAATTTTTATTCTATTTCCTTCTAGCAAAAGTAAGTGAATTCCGTTGAATTATCCTGGTGACATCTACACTTTAATCACCTTGTGGTTGCTTCGAGCTTCCTAGAGAGGGCTACTGTAAATTGCTGTAATGCCTAGGATATGGTTTCGTGACATCACTGGAAGCTGTCCTGGTAAGGTCGAGTGCGGGTGGACTCAGTAACATGGAAAAAAAACCAGTACAAGGCAGTTAAAGAGATATTGGAGAAGGAGTAAGTGGACTGGTTAAAAATAGGACTATTACGAATTGGACATTGTACAAGAAAACTCTGCAGACTGAATTATCTCCACCAAAGATAAACTCGATTAATGATATCTTAAAATATACTGAGGACATAACAAATGCGATGACAAAGGCTTACCACGATAACTCTACAGTATTAGAAGTTCAACCAAGTTCCATACACACACTGCCCAGGTCATTACAAACGATAATAAGGAACAATAGACGCCTCAGGCGACAATATGCACTAAACAAGTCCAATGACTATAAAGCTATTCTAAATGCTCATTCCACTTTAATGAAGAATTAATTAAAAAAGTTCAGAAACTTGAAATGGGAAAAGAAGATTGAGAGGTTGGACACTCAAAACGCATCAACATGGAGGATGCTAAAGGCAATGCGCAGAGCTCCACAAAAAGTCCCCCCGATACACGGGATGAGAGGCATGGCGTACACCTCTACCGAAAAAGTTGAAGCCTTTGCTGATACATTGGAACAGTCCTTTAGAGAAAACATCATAACGTAGAGCAGAACTAGCCCATGACAGGCTAGTGAATATGCAGCAAGAAATGACCATAGAAGATTATGTAAAACCAAGTGAAATCAAGAATATAGTCAAACATGTGAGGACGAAAAAAGCCCCCGGCCCTGATAAGCTAACAAATAAAATGATCAAGGAATTGCCTAAAAAAGCTTTTTCACATTTAGCTTCTCTTTCCACATCAATTATGAAATGGGGATACTTTCCTCCTATCTGGAAGCATGCCGGAATAATTGTGCTACCAAAGCATGGCAAGGACAAAAGGTTTCCAATAAATTACAGGCCAATCAGCTTGCTGTCTGGTCTGGGGAAAGTAATAGAAATAACTATTAAGACGAGGCTTGACAAAATGGTGGATGAACTTAAAATACTGCCGAATTGCCAATTCGGCTTTCGTCAGGGTCACTCAGCAGAACAACAGATACTCAGGACGACGGAGTATATCGTGGATTCATTCAATATTGGGCAGGCGATTGGAGCAGTCTTCTTGGACGTGGAGACGGCCTTCGACCGTCTTTGGCATCAGGGTCTCATCTACAAGATGCAAGTAATGAAATTTCCCATACAAATGAGACGTCTTATAATGAATTATCTCAAAGACAGAACATTCCAAGTAGTGTTGGATGGGGAGCTATCCTCAACTAGAATAATAGAAGCGGGGGTGCCCCAAGGCTCGGTCTTGGGGCCATCACTTTATAATATATTTACAGCGGATTATGTGGATAGGCCAGACGTAACAAGATCATTATTTGTGGACAACACAGCCTTCATGCAAGAGGGTGAAGTCCACAACTAATCTCAAGGAAAATCCAAAACACCCTAAACTCATTTACCCATTGGGCTAGTGTAAACAAGATAAAAATCAATCCGCATAAAACTTAGGCGATCTTCTTCAAACGTAGACTCTTGGATCCTGGTCCTGAACTGACAATTGACTATCAAAATATCCCTTGGAATTCACAAGTAAAGTATTTAGGAATAATATTCGACGCTCGCCTTAACTGGGCAAAACAGTGCCACGAACTTCGACAGAGAATAAGGGCAGCCATAACCCACATGGCCCCTCTTATTGGGAATAACAGCAAAATGGAAACGAAAACGAAACTTCTGCCGGTGAAAGCGATTTTCAGGTCGCAACTAGGATATGGCTGTACAGCCTGGGGAAATGGTTCTATATCATACATAAATCGTTTGGCAACAGCTGAAAATAGAGCAGTTAGATGGGCAGCAAATGCTCCTTGGTATATAAGGTATAGAGATATACATCGCGACAGAAACTGGGTTCCACTCAAGAAATATCACCAAGACCGAATAAGAGCGGTCATTCTTTCAGCAGAAAGTCACCCTAACGAAGAACTAAGGAGATTGGTCGAATACGAACCGAAAATAACTTATGAGGGTAGGACGTACTACAGAAGACCACGTGATGCCATTAATCAGCTGGAAGACAGCTAGAAGCATGTATATATCAAGCAATCTACACATGTGTAAACAACGTAATCTGCAATGCACAAATGTAAACAACTGTAAATAACGAATAGACCGTACAACTAAAACGAGTTAGTAACAAAACTGATTTTATTGAGAAAATAATCCAACAACAGGAAAACACACTGGATAGGTGCCTGCTGAGGCGGCAACAAAAGGGAGACACAAACATAGGCAGCGCTTAGACAGCTTTAAAGCCGTAAACGCAAAAGCAGCAGGGCAGCAAGGCGCGCCCCTGTCGACGGAGGGGTTTAGTTGGTAGGCCTTCGGGAGAGCCCAACACTACCCCGGGATTCTTGCCTACTCGGGGTGTGCATAAGGGAGCATTCCCCTCCTTACCAAAAAAAAAAATTAATCAGTCTAAACGCTGCTCTCAAGTCGCCTCCATGCTCCTCTGTTCCGGCAGACGAAGTATGGCATACAATACAATGTCTAATACAATGTTACATATTCTCACCTCACTGAAGCTAGCTAGCTTGCTACTAGCCTCCTACCATTTACTATATGTGTATGAATGTTGGGTATGTCCTGTATTGTAGTGTGAAACCAAAGAATCGTGAAATGAAGTTTTTCCTATTGTTTTTTCCCCATGTTGCTACCCCTCACTATCCCACCCCCTGGAAAACAAGTCATCCGTGTAGTAATGTCCAACTTGCAAAACTTCTGAAAGGCATAGCGCCTAAGTAGAATCAGTTACGTAACATGAAGTAGTACCTAACTATTAGCTTAAAATACAGCTTGGGCAGTACATCGGCCCACTTTCTGTGAGTGAAGCATGCTGGGGGGTTGCAGAGGCGCCTCTAGGGCGTTCGCTGCCTACTGGCGCGCGTTTACTTAGGTTAGAATAAGCTGTATATGGTAGATTAGGTGTATATAACAATGTAAACGACCCGTAATAAATGATGTTACTTGCTTCCTAAACGTTGTATGTATTATTTGCCATGCATCGTGGACTCCAATGACACTGATGTACTTGTAGTTCTGGTACATATTAAAAATATATATTTCTAGAGAATTTGGGGTAAAATGTGGAAGAGGAAATTCGGTGCGATTCATCGCTAATTGAAATCTAGCCCCTAAAAAAATAGTTTAAAATTTCGCAGTATGAGAGCACATTATCAAACTACGGTGTGCTTCAGTTCTTGAGAACCAAATCCCGTATTACCAGAGGTGACAGAGTGCGGATAGAAATTTGAGGAGGCAGGTGATATCCAAATTAATCCCAACATTTCCTTCGGATGTAAAAGTATTTATTGCATGTGGATGTAAAAAAAGGTAAATTATTACTAGATTAAATAGGTACATAATAAAACTTAATCAAATAATTTTTTATTAGATTGTATGGAAGCAAGCTTGTAGACGTAGAAGAAATTAAATAGGTTGCATAGGATCATGCAAAAAAATTACTGGAAGGCAATATTGAAGTCATTGTGTCTATTCCTGAAGAAGATACAGACACTGAAGATAAATAGAATTTGTTATTATAAAGATTTTTTACATTTTCAGTTTTTCTATTCTGAATAAAGTCTTTTTTTGATAGCAGTTGCATTAAGTATATGATTTTTTTTTCTACTTCTTTATTACCTAGCAATGTATAGGAAAAATAAATTTCAGTATAATCGAAAATGTCTTCATTGAGTTTATTCAATTAATAATAGCTATTATTATTATTAGCATTCTAACCCGTAATGGTGTCAAAGCACTTATTGTATTGTACAATAGGCGCGAGAGAGAGGAAGCTATGAAGAAAAGTGAGATACGAGAGTACTCGGGAAGGGAGAGATCTGGCTGTCGCGACTTGAAGAAAATTAATTTTTTACATTTAATTCTATTTTTCCATTACCATTTGAGAAGAAAGAAATGTATTCATGCAGCTATGTATTCTAAATACCTGAGGCAAACTTTTTGCAAGAATAAAAATTTTTCATTAGAGCCTTCATTTCGGAGAGAATGCGAGGTGAATACAAAAATGACTGTATTTCAATCAGATTTTGCCCAGGTTCCAAGGAAGATATTTAAATTTTTTGATTTATTTTGCCGTAAGGGCCAATGTAATTTCCATATTTCAAGCAATGATAAAAAATATAATTCGTACAAAAATGTAGATGAATTTTATATAAAAACATTCATAATTTAATATCCTACACGTTCATATAATAATTTCGATTTTTAGATATACTGCTCTTTTGTCCGTTCTGAATTTTATTACCTTCGAATTTTGAATTAATATAATAAAGCCTTCTTTCTGTGAAAATTTCAGCTTGTAACCCCGAGGTGCCCACAAAAATCATTTATAGAAGACTTTTATTGCGTTGGGCGCTCTACTGCGTTGAAGGTCACAGGGAGCTGAAGCGTGTGACGTAGCGAGTTAAATTACTGGTTTGTGTATTTACCGCATGTCCATGTGTCCCAGATGCTTTGACAATGCCTGTCTCTCCCGTAGCGATAATCATTTCAAGTGTAATGCTGTCAACCCCTGGGGATTTATGTGTTTTTAATTTGTTAAGGGCTACTTCGACTTCGGCTTTTACAAATTTGCTGTCTTCAATGTTGCTTTTTCTGTTGCTTCCGAGTGAGCCATAAGTTGCTGACAATATGATTTCCATTTTTCTAATATTTGGTTTGTGTCAGTTAGGATGGTTCCATCTTCCGCTCTTATGCTATTGTGGTTTGGGGTGAATTTCCGCGTTATTTGTTTAATCTTCATGAATAAATCTCTGGTCTCGTTTTTGTTTTGGAGTGCGTCGCTTTCTTGGCATATGTTGTTTAAATATTTACTTTTGTCGTCTCTGCACATTTGTTTGTCCCTTTTATGAAGCTTGCCGTATTCCTGTACAGCGACGTTGTTGGTCCACCCTTTAGATTTTATCTCTTTTCTATTTTGAATTTCTCGCCAAGTCTCATCCGAGATCCACACTTTCCTGTAGCCGCTTTGCATGGGTGTTACATTCTGACTTGCATCGGTTATTGCGTGTTTTATCCTTTCCCATTTAGAGTTTGGAGTTTCATCGGTGTTGGTGGCGATTTCGCGTATATTGTTTACGGCTAGGTCTTTGAATATACTGGTGTCTTTCAGTGACCAGTTTGGCGGTTTGATTTTCTTGTTCGCTTTAAATTTTAGTTTCGAGCGAACCACGGCTGCTAGGAACTGATGATCGCTGCCGCAATCTTTTCCTGGAAAAGTTCTTGCGTCCTTTATCGATGATCTAAAGCGGCTTTTAATAATTATGAAATCAATTTGATTTCGATAGATTTCTCCTGGTGATCTCCACGTATATAAATGTGTGAGATGATGTTGGAACCCAGTGTTTGCGATAAATAGGTTATTTTCGGCACAAAAATATATCAACCGTTCTCCTCTTTGGTTTCTCTCGCCTAGCCCGTATTTCCCAACAGTGTTTCTTATGTCGTTGTCTTCTGCAGTGGACCCAACTTTAGCATTGAAATCCTCAATGATCAGAGTCAAATCCCTTGCTGGTAGTTTCTCGAGCACATTCTCCAGATCTGCGTAGAATGTATCCTCTGATGTTGCGTCGCTTGTCTGTGTCTTGATTCAATTTTTACCATTATGATTCGACCACTCACTGCTGATGATGACAATCAAAACCCGCAAAGCGTCAAGTCGTTAAAGATGTAACCGCTCAAAATTTGAATAATATGTTATAACAGTCCCCTCTTTCTTTGTGATTTGTGATGTAATTTTAATTTGATTTTAATTTCAATATTTAACCTATGTGGTGACCAAGAGTTTGATTGTTTGACTCGACCGTGCTGGTTCCTGACAAAGATGATGGCCTAGGGCTGAAAGCACTCTGCAATTTATTACTATTAAAGATTTTGCACGAAATACAAAGTTTCAATTCAATTACTTCCACGTACACACAGCCTTAAACCTTATTTAAGTACCTAACCCCTGTTTACTGACCTTCAAACAATATTGGCCCAATATTATGTTGCCAACGATATCAGCCCAGACATTGACGCCAAACCTTTCTTGAAAATTGCTTTCTCTAATTTGATATTGTTGTACCGAGTATTTTGCTTATTGAACATACCATTATTTGTAAATCTGGATTCACCGGAAAATTGAATAAAATTGTTAAAATTTGGGTTAACTCTATGATATCGCCATCGTCAGCATACAAAAGGGCACTATCCTCTCAAATATACAAAAAACGCTTTATTAGTAACATTAAATAAAAGTGGCGTGCTTCGAGGTATTTCAAAAATTTAAATGCTTTTTGAGGGAAGTACTATTTTGGTTTTTAGAGGATTGTTTCACCTCATAGAATTTGATTTTTGAAAAATATCTTACCAAACTAATACACCGTTGATTGAGAACCGCGCTTCTCAGCTAATGCCTATACCATATGTTCAACCTGTATGCAAAAATTAAGCTTTCTATATCAAGCCATTAGAGCTGGGGTGCCGGGCGTTATTACGAATGTTGTTTTCATATGTGTCTTTATTTTTTCTATTATTAGCTATTATTTGTTTTAGCTATTGCCGCAGGATTGCCAACAAAAAGAAATATGGACTAGGCAGATCTAAGGAAATGAGACTGTCTTCGGGAACTTCTTAGTTCAACTGTGTTCACATCAATTCTTGTTAATAAATATTTAAATTAAAATAAGTATTCTTGATTTGGTTAATATAATGGTTACTTGCAACATATTATATTTTTCAAAAGAAACAGACAATTCGAAGAATAATTGTTATATACATTATTCAATTCTAAAATAAAATATTGTTGTTGATCACATTGTTAATTAAATAACTCGCATTTTAGCCGTCTTAGAGTGTGTAGGGATTTTAGGGGTCTCCTTCTAATCGAGCCCTACGCATCTTAAACTCGCTTCTCGCGACTTAATCAGTCTTTGTTACATAGTAATAGTACTTTACAAGGATTTGCTTACTTGCTTAAGCAAGTGTAGCAGAAATCTAGTAATTTTAAAGTGTTTTTAGTTCCGGGGGCGGATCCCCGGATCATTACCGGAATACCCTACTATGGGTGACTCTGATGCCATGTCGATAGCCTCGTTCGCGGAGACCACTACCTCTTTCATGGCTACCAAGGTCGAGTACCTCGTACGAAAACTACTTGAGAGGAAAAATACCTACGAATTTTGCGCCAAGAACTTAACCTCCTTCGGCAAGTTGCAATACTGGACGTCTGAAATCTCGATACGGGCCTGGAACATAGCAATAGACCACCTTAAATGCGTTAATAACGCCGTTAGGAGTAGCGCATCTCGAAAATCTAACGTCAAACCTAGAATTGACACTGAAAACGCCACAGCAAAGAATATTAAACGCAAATCGCCTCCGGCATTATCGCCTACCGAACGTCAGCAAACCAAACGAGCCGCTGCTGATGCAACGTCAAAACAGTCGTAAAGACGCGAGTTATATGCATAAACCATTACTATTAATACACATTCAGCACAATCGTAAAATAAGCATATTGGTATATTTTATAAACATTAATTATTACATGGAAGGCTTTCTGAATAATCATAAGTAGTCTTTAGTCACCAGTGTAACTAGTAGGTTAAGAAGTACGAAATAAAACCTTTTTTTAAAATACATTCTACTGGTTCGAGCATTTAACTGGCGCTGCGAACCTAATAGAGTGTATGTGTTAATATATTCGCTCTAGAAAACGATTTACCTCCACTTTTTTGTCAAAAGCTGAATTTTTCAGGGATGGAAGCACATGATAAGGGAACCCTTATTCCGAAGGTAATACCAAATTAGACTGTGCAAAAGGGCACTATCATCAAAAATCGATTATCTCGATTTTTGATACCACCGTATAGAGAAAAACATAGTTATTTTTTGGTCCAAAGCACAAAAAAAAGTCTTTGTAGGGAGTATTTTTTTATAATTATTTTAAAAAAATCATACGGGCCTGGAACCACCGGCCCTTATGGCCGAAAATTATTTTAAACGTAAATATCTTGGTTTCAGCCGGGCAAAAATTTGATTAACAAGTGGTCTATTTTAAATATAACATTCATTTAGGAAGGCCTAAATGAAAAAATACTATTCTTTATAAAAGTTTCGCCTATGTTTTGACCAGGTAATAGAGCAAATCCCATATATAACAACAAACAATAAATAATGAGAGACGTCATGGGTTTATGCCGCGCCATAATTAATTCAGTGAAGAGTAGTGGCTGTGTGCATGTATGAATCATACTAAATGAAACACTTTGTGTTCCATGCAAAATTTAATCCAAAAGGACTTCCTATAAAAGCATAACAGAGCGCTTTCGGCCTAAGCCATTATCAGTGTTACCTGAAAAGTAAGTAGAAGAACCACCCATTAGCAAAAGAAAGTGGCTGCTGTGAGATCTTTAAGAAGAAAATGATAAAAATTACAATGTTATATCAAGATTCTGAGAGTGTTTAAAACTTGAAAGGCATTAAATAGGTGTGTAATTTAAGAATGGTGTTTTTTTTTGTAATTGTTTGTGTGATTTTTTTTTAAGAGACAAAGGAAAATGGTAGAAGTTTTTACACTTACTTGTCACTGGACCTGAAGAGCATATCGACGAAGAGTAAGCAAACAACACCAACAAACAACGGTCAAATCACAATTAAAAAGTCAAAAGTCACATTTTAAAAAGTAACATAATTAAAAGGACAATGCCCAAACCACGCTTTTCGTGGAACGACAAAATGTGTCGTTGAAGTTGACAGTCATGCCAAGCAGACTCTGAAGCCGCAGGTAGTGAACCGCAAAAAAATTTAGCGGTATATTTAAATCTTGAAACTAAATGAAACTAAATGTTAAATTAATACAGACAGTTATTCTGAATGCAAATGAGGTAACTAACATTACAGAGTAAGTCTGGAGAACAGACTGGCTGACACTAAGCTAGATGAGGCCAAAAGATATGATCAATGTTATATAAAATAATTCTAGAGCATAAACGATGACC
>JAEQML010066458.1:0-19974 GCA_016904865.1 Pissodes strobi | reverse complement strand
ATGAAGTTTCACTTCTAGTGTGTGGTCTACAAAAACACTCATTTTATCGCCTTTTCTAAAAATGCAGGCAAGTAAGCAAAGTTTAATAGCAATAGTATGTCCATCTTTATTTCCAAATTAAAATAAATATTATACAGGTTGTTTTCAAAAACATTTGTTTCCAATTGGGACATTCTATATGGGGTATGCAATTTATGTGATAACACTATTGCTATTTTAGAAACGATTCGAGGTCAGTTAAATTAGAGAATAGTGGCCTTGTTTGGGCCAATATTATGTCCTTATTGTCCAGGGTAATTGATTCATCAATCATGTTCGAATATTGTAGTGGTGTATAGATTCGGTGTACTCATTTTAAACATCAGCTATTACAAAAGAGGACAAGATGTACTGTATAAATATGCGCGGGAGTAAAAAGAGTGGGAGAGAGTCCCTAATGTATTTATTATTAAAGGGGGGCAAGTCCGGGACATGAGCCCTTTTAAAAATAAACGATATCTTCCTTCGCCTGTAAAATCGTACAGAGTAAAGGAGGATATGTGCCATTTTAGCACCAAATAGGTATAGGTTTTAAGTAGTAATTGCAATCAATATCTCATTTTCGCTGAAATCTGGACATGTGCCCTTTTAATAATAAACGTTTCAATTATTGTAATCCTAAAGGAGTATATGATTATAAACACTATCTTGCAGCTAGGTACTGTTAAATGTTCATTAAAGTTCCTGCGGAACTGCTACGTATGAGCTGGGTTAGCTGAGCTAACTTTGACATGAAATACAGTAATGTACAAGCAATAATAACAGGGTAAATATTGCCGTAATGTCCACCTATAAGCTACTATTTACACTATGTTCACCAATTGACGAACAATGTTCAATTGTTCAGCAGTTTATCTTCCAGCACAGGGAAAGTCACTGTAAAACACTTACTAAGTCTCTGTTGTAGCTTCTACAATACAATGTAATTCAATTTCTTGCAAATAAGAATGATTTGAATGTCGTGGTTTGGGATGGTATGCAGTTATTGCATACTAGCATGACATGGATGCCTTTGTGAAATGTTGTTTTTTGGTACACACATAAATGATTACTAAAATACGCTATGCAGGTCGCATAGGTAAGCTGAGATCCATGTAGAGGAAATAGCATTTGTGAGATCTTGGGAATATTGGCAGACAAGGTGCCGAGTAATCCTTATATTAGAATAAGGCCAGAGCATAACAAAACGATATTATACTCTGATAAAGCATAGAGAATAATGAACCCCCATGGACAAGACCAATGGGGACGCTAATACAGCGACGGCACAGCGTTAGAGAATGTATAGCGATGGTACAGGGTCATACTTGTGAGAGAGTAATTGTAAGCATGTAAGTTTACTTACTTAGGGCGATTGCCTAGGGGACGCTAGTACAGCGATGGTACAGCGTAATACTGAATTAGAGAATAATGGCAGGCACAATGTCACTTGAGTAGATATATTGCTCGGCTTGGCGCCATGCCGGCGGGAAAGCGCCCTTATCGAGACTTGTTTGTTTGGGAGTCGAGATGCTACTGAATTCTAAAATGTGAGAGCTAGATCAACTCAAAGGAGTTGTTACCGCCCCTTGTCGCCGCCCCTTCTGGCGGGATGATCTACATCCTCCGGAAATAGAAAGGGCAAATAATGTAAATACTGAGAAGTTATATAAAACTTTACGTCAGCGATTGTCGAAAATAACCTTATAAATTTTAACACAAATCTGGACGAAATACGTCAACTAGTTTTTATAAAATTCGATTATTAAAGATCGGAATTTAAGGGACCACTAGAATAATTATAGTTGGGAATTTTAGGTTGAGTGAAGCGGCTATCCTGTAGGGAAGCGCTGTGATTGGTTAGATGCCTTTCGAGGCCGCTTTGCTTTTAGCTTTCTAGACTGGCTGATGCAGTGGATAAACGTAGCAACAAGAGATGGCGTTAGTAGTATCGCCAAGGTTTTTAAGATTTCTTTGGAATACGAGCACAGTGGCGTGGAATGTTAAAACAACACACCACAATTAAATCATTAGATTTGAAAAAGTGTTCAAATGGTTCTTGAACACACAGCATATCTGATTTTGAAAAAATAAAACATCATTGTAGGTCATAATTTCTTAACATAGTACAAATATGCAGGCAAACAAATTGTAGTATACAAAGCTGCTGCTTTTTCAGATGCTATCAGTAGATAAGTATGCAACATGTGTCCTGCTGACATTTACATAGCTATAGCTGAATCATTCACATCTGGCACAATAACCAACAGGCATGGCGAACTATCCCTGTCAGATCATCAATCGATAAGATTTGATTTACAGGCAGCAGAAAATCACTCAGTACCAAAATTAACCAAATGGACCTCTTACGTAGAGAGTCTCTGTCTGAGTCTAGATGAACTCCCTAGCAACCCAAACACTGTTGACGAGCTAGAGACAACATCTAACAGTTTAATTAATGCAATCAGAAACTCCTACGAAAGCAGCTGCGGTAATCCGCAGAGACGTGCTTTGGTGGAACGGGGAACTGAGTTGCTAAAAACGAGATGCCAGAAAGCTGTTTCTAAGGCAAAAATTACTGGAAACTGGGCAAAGTATAGAACAGTCCTCCAGATTATAACAAAGAACTTAGAAAATCTCAACGGAGATCATGAAGGCAATTCTGCGAGGGTAGAGACGAGTTACCACCAGCGCAGCGTCTACCAAAAGTCATTCAAACGGTATTGACCTATTAAAAAAGCCAAACAGAGAATATTCCAACGATCAGGAGGAAACTTTAGTGGTACTACTACAGATACCCAGAACCAGACTAATCCTCACAAGGAATAGCTACAGAGCCCGAACAGGAGGTACAAAAGACTAGCAGAAAAAAATCTTCACTAACAATAGAACAAAATGGGCAATAAATCGCCCGGCAAGACGGGATTTTCCCTGTCCTGCTTCAGAAAGGCTATGATATTCTGAAGCTACACCTATAGAACATCTTCAAAGCTAGCCTTATCCTGGAGCATATACCAATAGCTTGGAGGAAGGCAAATGTGATATTTATAGCAAAGACCGGCCGACGGCCGGACGCCGAAGCAAAATCATACCGTCTCATCAGCATCTCTTCAAAACAATGGAGAAAGCAATCGATCAATTCATACGAAGCGAGACACTAACGAGAGTACCGCTCCATCTTAGGCAGTTCTTCTACCAAGCAGGCAAAACCACATTAAGTGCACTGCACTATCTATTTAAAAACATAGAAGAGACATGGAGGAAGCATTTGATAATACCTCACATCAGTCCATCAGAAGATCACTTCAAGAGTGAGAAGTTAAGCTCCCAATCATAAGATGGAAAGAAACAATGCTAAAGCATCGCCTCGTAACAGCATAAATAAACGGAGTGTTAACAACCGTCAGCACAGTGTGAAAGGGTGCCCTCAAGGAGGTGTTCTTTCCCTCTTATTGTGGACACTAGTAGTAGATAAAATCCTTACCACGCTGAGTAGAGCTGGATTTATAGTTCTAGGCTACGGAGACGACCTAGTACTAATAATGAAGGGCAAACAAGGCATAATTTGAAACCGCATGCAAAATGCCGTAAACATCATCAAGAATTGAAGCTAAGGGGAGGGACTCTCCCTAAATCCTCAGATAACCATTCTTATTCAGTTTACAAAAAGAAGGAAGCTAGAAACTAGGGCGCCCATCCTACACGGCAGACTTTTTGTACCGAGGTAAGGTACCACTTAATAAAGTGCAAAGGCTGATATACCCGGGAATAACAAGAGCAATGTCAACGTGCCCTGCTGCAGCCTCCTCTTCATCTCAGTGTGAAGGAGGAAAATAGGCAAATTCAAGCCTGGAGATTTGACTGTTCACCTGCGCATCTTTGAAGAAATAAAACTGGAAAATGCCAGCAAACCAAACGACCTAGATGTTCCATTCGCAGTGGTTATTGATGACAGCCAAATCATGGTAGAGTAAAAAACTACCTCATGCCGATAACATATCGCTGTGGTACACAGATGCATCAAAACTAGCGAAAGGAGCCGGATTGGGCATTTCAATCCCAAACTGTAAGCTCTCCAGACCGCTAAGCAAATATAGAACCATCTTCCAAGCGGAAGTGCTTGACATAAATACATGTGCAGAAGAGTGCCTCACGCAAGGACTTCATAGGGAGCACATCTACATATTTCAAACAGCCGGGCGGCTCTAAAGGGTCTAAAAGCTTTTAAGTGCGTGTCAAAGCTAGTCTGCAAATGTAAGCAAACCCTAAAACAACTATCAACACACAACCAGGTAACTTTAATATGGGTTAGTTTAGGTTAGGCTATAAAAACATAGAAGGCAACAAAAAAGCAGACTGACTTGCGAAAGAAGGAGCTAGAACACCATATTATGATCCACAGCCTTATTGTGGCCTTATGAAGAGCCACATCACCGAAGAACTAAACAAATAGGAAATAGACTTGCTGTCCTCCTACTGTAGAAACATTCCAGAACTAATACAGGCGAAAAGTTTTATCACTATCTCTGCGAAATGAGAAGTACATCTCTTAGACATGAACAGAGCAGATATTAGAATGGTCGTCAGACTGCTCACTGGATACTGCCCGATAAACTACCACCTAAAGGGAATAGACTACCAATGCAAATTTTGCAATAATGGAACTGAAATCTCAGAAAATCTACTCTGCCAATGTCCAACCCAACTCCGCAAAAGGCTCAAGTACCTTGAAGGAGTACAGCTATCACCTCAAGAAGTAAGTCAACTCCCAAGAAAATAGCCTCGTTTGGAAGAAGCCTACGTCTCTTGGACACAAATTAAGTTGTAGAGTCATGCACAAAATATCTGTAAATGTAGCAGTGCCGAGCGGCTGAAATTAGCCGAGACCCTCCCTAGTAATCTACATCTGTGTCCTGCAGCAATTTCACCCACTTTCCCATGGAAATTTCCAAAAGTAAATCTAAGTTCATCCTGCATTGTGGGAACGGTATTTTTTTGTTGCAGGTGCGTACACTTGAATGATGTTAATATTGACTTGTTTTTCATTTAGTTTAAATAGCGCCATCCGAACTGATATTGGGAAGAAATTGTTCACAGATCTTTTCAGTTCTTCTATGATTAGAATTTCTACCCCGTATTTAGCTGCGTTTCCCCAGTAATAAAAGGTTCTTCAATTTACTTCAATTTTTCCTGCCTCAGCCCACCATGTTTCTGCGATTCGTAATACATATATCTTTCATTTCTTCATATCTTACATCACGTTTGCTAGTTTTTCAGCTTCAAGCAGACTTCGCACATTTACTCCAACAGACGCAGCCACCCCGGAGATCTGATTAGAGAGCTATTTAAACCTCCGGCATATTTTTGAGTAATGATATGCTTTATCTTTGTGATTCTCTTGAGAAAAGAGCTTGTAAAGTTGGATACCCGCTGCCTTTCTCCGCTTCTACTAGGATTTAGTCCAGTATTTATGCTGCATGTCTATGGTTATCTCGCCATAGATATTCGTTTAGCAGGGCGTATAGGATGACTAAGTCATCACTCATGCAGGTGATCTTCATTTTTGGGAAGCTTTGATATTTTATTTTATATGCTACCCCTTATACCATTCAATATCCAATTATATTTAGATTGAAGCTATGAATACAATCAGCTGAGACAGACATTTTATGAAATTATAGTCTGATATGAATGAACTAGATTTGATTCGACTTTAATGTTACCTCAAGAACACAATAACTCCACTTTGATTCATAGCACACTCGCCAACGTTGAACTCTGACCGCAATAAAACGATTTCAACAATGGATTAATACAGTACATTATACCAAATTTGTTACGGTCGTTAATAAAATGTTGCAAATTCAAATCGCTTTTGTTCGTGCTAGGGACTTAGTTGTTACACCGCAACAACGTTAAGGCGATATATTCACAGCGATGAAGGAAGTGAATTTTCGAATACATCTTACATCTAAAAAGCAATTAATATATATCAATAACGTTTACAGCAATTTGCTATTTGATTTATTGCGATGTCTTGAACCGAAACCTGAAACACGATATTATCTTTTAGCCAATTTGTAGCTGCCTCTGTCCGACATCAATAACAACTCCGAAAGAAATACCATTTACAATCTGCTGCTGCCGCTTCTGCGGCCATACACTGGCGGCGGGTACTTTATTTTGCTTTCAAAACCACGTCTAAAACAACTTCAGTCCTATTCGGAGTTTTAGAAGTTTTTATTTCCGTGTCGTGGTCGCTCCGAGCGAGATAAAACGGTATTTGTCGAGGGAGAATTAAAACAGCCGACCGGGGGGCATTAAGATTTTATGTGCCGTAGACCAGTGGTTTATGAACTATTTAGTCCGTTTAATTTCCATAGAGATATATGAAATGCTAGTCTTGATTGTATAAAATAGGAAACTTGGGGAAATATATAAAACAGGATATATTATTTGTGTTCTTAGCAATGCAACTCTAGCGCAACAGAAGTAAAATGCGTTTTTAAAATCTTCTGGCATAGTTCTCAGCGCTAACTGTCCTTTTTACTGTTTCTCAGTATTCCTTTAAAAAATAAATTTAGTAGCATCGTGTTAATCTAGGAAGTGAATAAGCTAATATTTTCCCTATCGATTATTACTAAAAAATTTTTTATATTGTAAGCCCAAATCAACAACTCAGAGGTAAAGTGTATTTTTTAAAAGTCACCGAGTGATTGACAATGTTATATTCTATTCGAAAGTAAAATGCCCCAATAATCTAGAAGTATGTCCCGGGAAGTAATTTAAAAGTTATTAAGACAAGCAGATATTAACTGACGTAAGTCGCCTGAAACGATTTAAAATATGCCTCAAGCATAAGGGTGAAAATTGATAAACAACGAAGCGAAAGTACAGGAGAAAGACATGAAAAACGAAGTCTCACGTATCGCTAGTCGGCCACGGAGAATAATATTTGTATAACAGTTCGCGAAATATTTTCCGGCGCACTCTCGTTACGAAATTGTAAGAACAGCTCTCCTAATCTCGAAATCATTTCCGGACACGCCCATGAAACCTTTGCATTTCAGTCCATAAGAACCAATTTACTCAAAAACTAATAAGCCGATTTCAACAAGCTTGTTATCAGCTGTTCCACAGGAGCTTTAATGACTTCATTTTAATTAGTTGCAGTTTTATGGTTATTAAGGTATAATTTAGCTAAGACTAGAATTGTTTACTTGCACTGATCAGTTCTTTAGTATTAATAACTGTTAGTGTGTGAGGTTGAATCCTAGCACTGACAAAAATTGGTTATACTCTAGGATCGTCAGAATTAAATACCAGATTTGTTTATATTTACGAGTATAAGTTGTGTTCAAGTTAAAATATTGTATATTAATTTTTATTTTTTTTTATATTCGGTATGCTAAAGGTTTTTGTTTTATATTCGAAATCACTTTGGAACTAGCACTACGATATTTTATACGACATGCAGTCTCTGTTTGCTTAGAACATCGACCAGGATCGCATCTGCAACATCTGGAATCTGGAAATGGTAATAGGGTGGCCCTGAAAGGTCACGGCACTTAGGCCCCATCTTGCCCTAAAGTCTTGATGGGTGATATTTTTTATCATATACGATGCTTTCTTTAAAATTTTAAATTCTAGTCCTAAGCATAATTCTCACCTTCATATTTAAGATTAAGCATTTTCACATTTCTGAGTTTGAAGCAGTTTTAAGCTTGATGCTGATTTTGAAACTGGCCTTTTGCATAATCCTGATCAACAAAATGCTCATTTAATTCTGAGTTTGAAACGTAGAATTGAGCTAAAAAGTCTTCAGCTTCCGAACTAGGAATTAAAGTTTTTTCTTAATTTTAACATCGAAATATTTAATTAACTAACCGGCTGGCTTTCTAGCCAATTTATCCACTAATGTGTTATCTTCGCGCTGTGAATGTCCTTTAATCCAGCATACAGAAATTCTGTTTTTGCGGGCGGTATCCTCCAGTGAATTGTGGCATTCTAATACTGACCTGGCTGTAAGTTTATATCCTTTCAAGGCCAGTAGTGCTTGTCTACTGTCCGTGTAGATTTTATTAGTCTTGTCCTAAGTATTCCTGCGAACAATCTCTTTTGCGGCTAGGGATATAGCAGCAAATTCAGATTTAACTATGTTTACGTGTACCTCCATAGACCATTTGAGTTCAATTCGCAGGGTACGGGAGTAAATTCCACATCCTGATCCTACCTTGGTTTTTGAGCCGTCCATGAAAATGTTAACCGCACCTTCGTTTTTATTTGTACATCATATAGTTTGTCGAAGACAAACTTGGGAGGTGTGCTGTCTGGCCTGCAGTAGTAGCAGTCTTCTGACTGCCCGTTCCCATAGGTGGCGTCTTGTATCCCCACATTCTATGCTGGATTGCACACCCACGACTCTCAGCCTCAGCAATGTAGTCAGAGCCACCTCCTTTCGATAAATATCTAGGGGCGGCAAGCACAACATTACTCCATGGCTCTGGTTAGGGTAATTCTCATAGCCTCAGCTATGGTTAGGCAAGTAACATAAACATCTTCTCGCAAGGGTAGAGAGATAGAGGAGCATTCGGCCACGGAACTATTTTGTATAAAACTGGTTAATCAAACATTAAAGCAATATATATTTACTAACTAGCTGACTCGGCGAACTTCGTACCGCCTAAGAGCCAATGAATGTCGTGTTAACTTTTAGCTAAACTTAATTTATTATTTTATTAACGTAAAAAAATGAATACAAAACATTTATTATGTTCAGTGGTTTATTAGGATAATATATTTAAAGAAAACAAAAATTCAATAAAAGTTCAAAAATCAAGTATTTCAATGGCGTGTCAGTAAGACATTTGCTATATTGCAGTTATGTATATTGCTGTATGGGTTAGTTTGGGTTGATTATCTTCACTGAACCACATTGTGATATACGACATTTTTCGTTTTATTATCATGCGCATTTCTTATTAATTTATTAGGATAATATATTTTAAGAAAACAAAAATTCAATAAAAGTTCAAATATCAAGTATTTCAATGGCGTGTCAGCAAGACATCTGCTTTATTGCAGCTATGTATACTGCTGCATTGGTTTACTCGGATTGATTCTCTTCACTGAAGCACATTGTGATATACAACATTTTTCGTTTTATTCTCAGGCGCAAGAACAAATAAAGCGGATGGTTTGCCGACACGTGAACATGCCACGTACAATTGACCATGAGAAAAACATGCATATTCTAGATTCAGACCACAAACACTCAAGGATTGGCCTTGTGATTTGTTAATCGTCATGACGAATGCAAGACAAAATGGAAATTGAATTCGTTTAAAATCAAAGGGCATATCGGAATCCTCGGAATGAGAACTACCTCATCTTTGAATTTTCCTTTGAGTATCGTCGCTTGAATCAGATTGATCATCAGTTTTCTTATTACCAAACGCGTTCCATTGCATAGTTTTGATTGGTTTAGATTTTGAAGCATGATGCTTGGTAGTCCAAGCCAAGCTTCAGTTGTAAATTGGGCGGTGGTAAGCCAGGCACATCCAAGGAGTTTAAAAATTCAGTTGGATAGTTGGTGGCGTCGTCTTAGGTTGTTACATAGTCAATGGATTTGAATGAATGCAGAGTACCAAGGATTTGATTCTGAATTACGAAATTTATGTCATTCACATCTTTGTTCTTAGCGGCCAAAATTTCTCGCTCACTCAACCATTTGTTATTTTTGAGGTTAGCCATGATATTCGGAAATACTTTGTTGATGAGCTCGTCTTTGGATGAGACGAAATTACAAAAATTTGTAGGAAATGAAATGAATCCGCTCGATTCGTCGACAGGAACACGACTATTACCGATAGTCAACAATTGCTTTGAGAAATCTTCAGCAGATGGATCGTTCAGCAATGCAACTCTCATGTTTGCCGTCAGCTGAAGTTTATTCACATAGCGCCACAGATTTGATGATTTGAGGCAAGCGTTTATTTCATCGACCCTAGTCGATCTTGGAATGACTGGCAGTGTTTGGCGGAAATCGCCAGACAATAAAATCATTGCGCTTCCAAAACATCTCGAGTCATTGCGCAGATCTTTCAATGTTCAGTCAAGTGCTTCCAGTGCGCGTTTGTGCGCCATTGTGCATTCGTCCCAGATGATGATTTTATATGCTACTAAAACTTTGGCCATGAGTGTTTCGCAATGTTACATGTCGGTTGTTCATTAGTTTGAAGGTTTAGCGGCAATTTTATGGCTGAATGAGCTGTACGGCATCCTTCTAACAATGTGGTCGCTATTTCAGAAGAAGCAACTGCTACCACAATATCGCAACAGTGGCCAAAATCAATGAAATGAGGAATGTGTTCCCAATTCCACCGGGGTCATCCAGAAAAAATAAGCCACCATTTCCATCATCAATTGCCTTCATTAATGTATTATAGACTTCCTTCTGTTAAAGTTCAACAGGGGTACATTCACGTTCCAATTTTCCAATAAATGCGTCATTCATTCCTCGATCTGGTGCTGGCATTCCTAACCTGACTAACAAACTGCCGCACATGAGGTATCACATGTCTTCGATCAAGAGCAAAGTCTGGTTATGCGTCTCCTGATTCACCTCAAGATCGGGATTTCTTGAAGTGACACGAATTCGATGTTAAATGTCTTCTGACATGTTATCCTTATATTTGTTCCACATGTCTCGTGGATTCGATGGGAAGCATGTCGAAATGATGATTGCAAATAATGTGCGTATCTGACTTGACGTTGCAGAGATACTTGCTTCAGCGATTGTCATGTCCCAATGACATGAGATGCAGCTAGAAATATTGGGTACACTATACTATTAACAGTTTGTAATGAATGAAATGATGTTGGCCCACGAAGATTCATCAGCGACAACCGCACATAGAAGCATTCATCATTGTTCGGATGAACAGTGTAAATACGACCAAGAGCATCAGTAGAACGCACTTCCGGATGACCTGGAACCGCATCGTCTTGCTTTCGACGTTGAAATTTCTTCGATGAAGCGTTCCAAGTGCAATAACATGGCATCTCCTAGCAAAGCAACGTTCGTACAAATAGATGGCAAATCTCAAAGAAACTGGTCAATGTTGTTGGAGGAGCTTCAGCACGTTGAGCAACATTCGACGCGGTGAAACATACTCGTTGACCATTCTCCATATGCACTGCCAAATGTTAAACAGTGGGATGACGTCCGTGAATAGGGAATGAGAATATACGCCAAATCGCCTCATTTCAGTTCACATTTCGACCAACCTGATAGCGCGTAATTTCATCGTTGGTATTGGAGGTTTGGATGCCAAAAACCGCCATATCGCTACGTTTTATAACATTTTTGCAAATGTATTTGATGAACTTCACCGAATTGCAATACTCAATGTTGTTGATTTACTATCGATGTTTAAGCAACACTAAGTACGGATGACTGATAACCCAATTTATAACTAATTTTGTGTTATTCTGCTATTCGGGGTGGAGACAAATCCAACAAATCAAAGATCATAATAATCGGTTCAGCCGTTCTTGAGTTATAAGTGGTGTAACTAACCCGACTTTGTTTTATGTATATATAATTATTATTATCAGTAATAGGCCAACTGACTAAACATTTATTGTTAAAAAAACCTTAAAATATTATATTTGAAAAACGGATTGCTTCTCATCTCACGTGAGCATTCGGCCAGCACAAGGGGAGGATTAAGCCACACAGAAGAGTAATCTGTCAATGCTTGTTTAAATATTCTGAAGTTTGTGCACACCTCAAAATAATAACCCATCATTTTATTAAGAGCTAATACTCACCTCGAGAATTTGCCTATCATTCATCAACTACTTTCAGTCAATGTGTATCAAGATTGAAAAAATATAGTCACATCGATGCGGGAAGTGAATTTTCGAATAAAAAAACGAGCTCAGGCTAACCTCCTTGAATTGGAGCGGAAACTACAAACTTCGAAGGTGTTTAAATTTCTACAATATCTTTATAATTCCTAAACAAAACTGTGAAAATCGAAAATATGCTACTGCGAGCACAAATATATTGCATTAGGGAACCTGTTTCGATGGTGATCAGTTTCTCAACTATACCTTAATCGAACCCTTGGCAAATCGATTTTTTCCCCAGAAAATCTTTTTCTTTTACGAAAAGGTCGAATTCCAATCTCTACTTAGAAGTATAAACATTTGCAAAATCTTCTTGCAAGGTTAAGGAAATTGGTGCATTTCAAAATTTGTCCAACAAAACGAACCATTGCGTTCTTCACTTCAAATTATACAAGAACATAATCGTCATTATTGAATTCCTTCAACTTCAGCGCTTCGCTATTTTCAAGCACGTCACTAAGATCTTCAGTGAAAGGGTGTCCTCAAGGAGGTGTTCTCTCCCCCCCACTGTGGAGGGTCCAGTAGTGGACAAAATCCTTAGCAGCTGGCGTAATTTCAAACCGCATGCGAAATGCCCTAAACATCATCAATAATTGGAGTGAAGGGGAGAGACGGTCCCGTTTACAAAAAGAAGGAAGCTAGAAATTAGAGCGCCCATCCTACACGGAACACAGTTAACTTTTTCCACCGATGTAAAATATATAGAGGTCACACTGGACCGTAAACTTACCTAGAACAAGTATCTAGAAAACTCTATCTCTAAAGCCACAGTGGCAATCTGGACATGCCGCAAACTAGTTGGCAAGACATGGGGCCTAAAACTAAAAATGGTATATTGGATCTACCAAACAATAATAAAGCCCACGGTCACCTATGCCTCGCTGGTATGGTGGCCGAAAACCCAGCAGGTCACCGCTCGGACCAAACTGAATAAATGGCAATGGCTAATATGCCTGGAAATAATAGGGGCAATGTCAACGTGCCCTACCGCAGCTTTAGAGGTACTGCTGAACATGCCTCCTCTTCATCTCAGTGTGAAGAGGCTATTCCAAATAGGCAAATTCAAGCCTGGAGATGACTGGTCACCTGTGCATCTTTGAAGAAATAAAACTGGAAAATGCCAGCAAACCAAGTGACCAAATGATGGTCATGTTGGATCTAGATGTCCCATTCACATTGGTTATTGATGACCGCCAATCATGGGAGAGTAAAAAACTACGTCAGGCCTATAACGCATCGCTGTGGTGCACAGATGGTTCAAAACCAGAGAAAGGAACAGGATAGGGCGTTTCAGGTCCAAACTGTAAGCTTTCCAAACCGCTAGGCAAATATATGACCAACTTCCAAGCGGAAGTGCTTACCATAAATATATGTGTGCAGAAGAGTGCCTCACACAAGGCTTTCACAGAAAGCACATCTACATATTCTCTCTGCCAATGTCCAACCCAACTTTGCAAAAGGCTGAAGTACCTGGAAGGAGTACAGCTATCACCTCAAGAAGTGAGTCAACTACCTCCCCTTCTTTATATTCTTTTTCTTTTTTAATTATTTCAATCCATCTTTTTCCAAGATATCAATACACTCCTGAAAGTTTGAGCGTTCTCTTACTTTTACACTCCATTCTTATCACTTTAGGGAAACGCTCGACAGGGATTTGGGTGCTACTTTATCTTAGGATTACTATTAAGACAATTACAAGAAGACGAAATGGATGTGATGTCTAAAATAT
This sequence comes from Pissodes strobi, assembly GCA_016904865.1. Taxonomy (NCBI): domain Eukaryota; kingdom Metazoa; phylum Arthropoda; class Insecta; order Coleoptera; family Curculionidae; genus Pissodes; species Pissodes strobi. The sequence goes on along the minus strand of JAEQML010066458.1, from coordinate 6,311 downwards.
TAATCAAAGGTGTTTTTAACTTGCAAAATTCAAACAGCTAAAAGCTAATGAAAAAATCTTACCTTAAATTTTGATTTTGGTTTATGCACCAATCATGTGGGCCATCTAAGCATGTTGACAGCACTGTTATACCTAATTGACGCGGCGGCGGGTTTAAACACATTTTAAAATAAATGGAGTGGTCGAATCCTCCACGTGGCTGAATAAACCGCTCTCTCCCTGCCGAAATATGTCCGCGTATTCTACAACAGTTTACTTCATAGAAGCCAAAGCAAGAAAGAAGGAGACATAAACTTAATTTCCCTTTTTTTGTTTGTTACATGTTGTTTATTGGCTTACTTGCTACTTCGTTTTCTCTGCGATTGTAAAGTTTATTATTTTTTGAAAAACGTTTTAGGTCTTAGAATCCAATATGATTTTTATTTGAACATTATTTTTTATCTTCTTGATATAGTCGCTAAAATAATTCTTTATGAACGTAGAAATTCAGCCTTTACTTCTTCTTATTTCATATAGTATATTATATCGAATTAGTTAATAATTAATATGCTAATTTAAACTCAAAATTAAGTGGAAGCAATATTTGGTTAAGTTTTAAACCAATATCCCGAGCGATCTAGGAAGTGAATTTGCGAATAATTTATTTCGGTGTGTTCCTTCCATATAAGAATTGAATATGTGTTTAGTCTTTACGGTACAAAATTCAAACCCGGATATTATCATTTGACCAATTTTGAGCTTCCATTAGAGCGAATTTAGTCCTATTTGGTATTTTATTTAAGCATCGTGTAGCAATAAGCGAGATAAAGCGGTATTTTTCGAGGTAACATTAAAAAAGCGAGCACGAAAGCTTTATGAGTCATACACCTGTCCTAAATGAGCTAGTTAGTTTTAGAGCCATAGGGATATATAACATGCTTTCGCTAATTATGTTAAATCGGAAAAAAGATAATTTGTCTTCATATAATAGGGGTGGCATCTGTGCGTCTAAATGTTAGATCAGAAGGACGAATTTTAAATAGTTATCTTTTATGGGATGTAAATAAGTAAAATTTAGCAAAATATAGCCAAAAGCCAATGTTCCTTCTTTTTAATGTTTTTCTTCAAGCCAAACGTTTCATTTATCGAAAAGAAACTAGCTTTTTTAAAAGCTGTTTTTAATAAAGATACTGCTGCTGGATGCAGGGGTCTCAGATAATAACACATATTTTAAAAATTGTTTTCTGTGGCTTGCAATCTCGGTTTTAATTAAGGAAAGACATATTTTTATAGATAAAAATATTGAGTATAGCCGCAGTTGCTTCATCTGCTGAAGATAACAAATTTTATTTATGCTACATAAACATATTCCACTGTTGCTTAAAATAATATACATGTAATAATATTTTTAGCCAGCTGCTAACCTTTGCGAACTGAATATAAGTGAGATTAAACAAGCCAATGTTTGTAAACTGAAAATAACGTTATAACTGATAAAGCTCGAAATAATATAACGTTGCAGCTTTCAATTCTTGCACACAAATGATAAGACTTTAAATAATATATTTAGCTGTTTTATCTTTACAGATGATAAAACTGGAAATAATATATGGCGCGGATTTTAAATGTATACGTATGCAGGACATGCATTTATGGATTTAAGAATAGCTATTTATTTTACGAAGTAGAATGATTCGTTATTCCTTAATCTTATATACTAACCCGATCAAAGGAGCTCCCCGATAACGTTTTAAAGCTTTTTTTTTATTGATTTATGGATAAAGCCTCGGGCTTTAACATGCCTGCCAGAAATAAAGTAGACTATATGGCTTAAAGTTGAGAGATGATAGATGGTCATATTTTGATCCCCCAAAAGAAGATCTATGGCCTACATGGTCAAAAATTGATAGGTGATCATACACGCCACGCCTCATTCGCCCTGTATTGGCGGGGAGTATTTGCTACTGCACATGTCATTTGATATGGTTACTTGACTTCACTTAAATAACCTTTAAGTGTAACCTTTTCTTTCTCTCTTTTTAGTAGTACAAAATAGGTCTGTATGCAGCTTTAGACAGCTCTAATCAGGTCTGTATACAGCTTAGACACCTATGTATACAGCTTATACAAATCTTGACTACTGCGCACTTCCTCCGCGGCGGAGGTTGCAGAACGAACCATGTCTCTCTACTGGTTATGTATCATTACTAATGATTTATCATTTTTTCATTACCAAAAATAGTTATAACGCTTGTGGGCATAAATTATTTGCAAATTTATCTAGAAATAATATTTTATGTTGCACACAGATTTTCTTATACTATCATCAAAATTTATACGAAAAATTTGAACAAAACTTGTCAAAAAGTCCCGCAGAGCCGCCGGAAGCAAACATTTTGCAGCCATGGGGGAGTTCAAACCCCCTAACACCCCCCCCCCCTTATCTACGGCACTGGCTTAAAGGTCGGAAAGATTCTGCGACAGGTATGGATCTATGATAAAATTCCTTCGCGATAGGGCGAAGAATTCCTTGCTGGGCATCTATAATGATTGCTTAGACGGAGGCCATATTTCTGAGGAATGGAGAGATACTCTCATTGTATTGTATTGTGTAAATTAAAACCTAAGAAGGATAAAGCGGAACGTCGACCTATAACTCTCGCATCATGTCTGCTCAAAACCCCGGAAATGTTGATAAAAAGTCGTATTGAGTTTAGGTTGGGTAAAGGAAGTTTAGAATGTTCGACATACCTAGAGTTCTTGAGGCCTTTTCTAAGGGTCAGATTGCGGTTGGTGTTTTTTTAGATATGTCAGCGGCATACGATAATGTAAATATTTACAAACTGTATGAAAAGATGTACTCGTTAGGTATCGCTGTACATTTTGTAACGTGACAGCATTCCTTTTGTACCAAGTTAAGTTTGAATGTTTAAGTAGGAGTTTTTCTTCATGCCAAAATTGATTATTGTTCCTTATAGTCACGTAAGGATTATATATTATGGGGTTTTATTCTTGACAAACTGGTCAGCTTATTTTATTATTTACTATCATCCGCCATAATGAGCAGAGATCGAAGTGTCGAACCGGACGACGAAATTGTAATGACCTCTACCGACCGGTGAATGCAGTGCTGAAAGTGAATTGCAGTTGCCTTCTACCGGAAATTCAAAACCAGGATCGTCTAGGTTATCTTTAGAGCAGTATTCTGCAGCGATTTGCATTACCGCTCGTACCAACTCCTGAACTTGAATTGCCGTTTGGGGACTTTCTCTTTTTTGTGTTGACGTCGCGGAAATTGTGATTTATTTTTGCACCTGCGGGTCAAATGGGTATTTCCTTTTAGCTAGGTCGAGTGATTAATTAAGATAGGCTTTGGTACATCAAAGTTCTGCGTTTTCCTTTCGAAATCGCTTTAGATAAATTATTGGGTATGACAGCTCGTGGCCACGTGACGGGTGACTATACTCTTATTGGCCAGGCATAGTTTGTAGCGGGAATATTGGAAGGAAGCGTCTGCTTCCGGAGAGTATTCAAGGAAATCGCTCTACGTTGACTTGCCGTTTGAAGCAGTGTGGTCGTATTGGAAGTTTTTTGTTTTACCTCATGGGATTGTTCCAACCGGCCAATTTTGCTTACGTTGGTTAGTTTTGTTCGTTAGTGCCTGGCACTCGCCCCGTAACTGGGATTTGATACTGCTTTAAGTAGAAGTCTCCTTCTCCGTCCACGACCTACCTCTGCGTTCCAACGAGCTAGTCGTATAGCAACCCTTTACAGGGCTCGACCGTAGGGGTACTTAGATCGTAGGGGTACTTCGACCACAGAGGTACTTCAGTTACGAGCCCTTAAAGCTGAGTCATTAGGCCACGCCAATCTGGTCTTTGGATTGAGACTCGTTCAGGACACCGTTAGAGTCCTTCTTCGTCGGAGGAAGAATATGTTTTTTTCTTTCCACCTGGAAAACCACCGAGAAGCCATCAACTGAATGTGAGCTACTTTATCTTTATTATTAGTATTTGTTTCTACCCTTTCTCTCCTTTCTATCTTTCAATATTATCGCCTAACCGTATTATTCATTACTCTGGTTAATAAACCTGAGATTTAACTTAAATTTATCCCCTTGACGAAGATAAGCCAAGCCGTAATTTTCTTTGCTCAAGAATTAAGGTTTAATTAAATTCTTTTTTTTTCTAATTAAGATAATTTTCTTTGCTCTAATTAATAAGTCGAAACTTGAAATTTAACTTATTTTATTCTTGAAAATCAAATCTAAGATTCAGCTTGCTTTATTCTTGTCAATCGATACTTCTAATATTTTTAACTGGCCTAAACAGGCTCGTAGTTTATTAAAGTAATCGGGTACAATTTCATGAAATTTGCGACGAGTAACGCGAAATATCTTTCCGAATATCGATTTGTTTAGATACCTTTATTAGGGAACTCTCGCTTTCTTTCGATAGATTTGTCGTTGTGTTGCCTTGTTCCTGATCTAGTTTTCTAGCCTCTAATAAAAATGCCTTTATGGTAAGATAGAGTCTGGCTAATAATTGATTAACGAAGACAGTGCCCAATCTACTGATTTAATTTTAATCGACTGCCCAAGGTGTCATTTATTATTGGCGTACCTGGTTTTAATTATAAACATAATTAGTTTGTAGTGCGGCATTGTGACGTCAGACCATGGTTTGCGCGCCTAAATAAATAATCGAATGAAGGTCTTTTATTTATGTTACTTGAAATGTGATTTTCAAAAGTAAGAACGTAAATTTATATTTTTGATTAGTTCGGTTTGTATCTAACACCGGTTATATCGCGTAATATTTCTCTTTGAACCTCGTTAGTCACCAGCCACAAGGTGATCACGTTCATGTGAACAAAGGAACCTAATTATTATTGGAAACTTTTGTTCTATCTATAATACATAATGATATCGGCTTTTAATTGAGCGAAATAATTCAATTAATAATTGTTTTTTATTTACTTTTATTTTACTCTTATGCCTCAAGGAAACTGAGTAAAATTTTTAGAATAGTAGTTAGTTCTAGTCGTAATATTTAGTGTAAACAGTATAAAGTATCGGAAAAATCGTCACCTTATTGTATCTGTTTTCCGTATTGTGTAATAAACTAACTTTCTATTTACTGAATTTGCCTGTGTTATTTAATTATTCCTGGATTACCTGAACTACGAAGAAAACAAGAAGATTAAAGAAAGTAAATACTTTGGCTTAGTTCATTTGCGTTCTATGTTTGAAATGTTTTGGCTTCATTGACTTGCTATAGATACTACAGTTTAATATTGACTTTGTCGTTAATCCTTAGGTTTTTTTTGCGCCTCACTTTTCAATTTTTAATACTGGCCTACTTACTTGCCTTTCATTATTAAATTAATTCTTGGTTGTTTTATTTTTCATTCGTTCGTACTGATTAAATTTAAGTAATTTTCTTTTGGTAGTTACGAGGCTTAGGCTAAAACGAGTACCATATTTCAGCTTTGCAGTATTTCTTGCTTGTGCCGTCTACAAGCATGTGGCGCCTTATAAATAAAACCCACCCTACTCTCCGGCATTAGAGCTAGGGTCTATTTGCACGCTTTGAAGGACTCGTTCTAGTTTACGCATCTTACTTGTAAATTCACTCAATTTCAATTTTGAAATTTTTCTTATTTGATATTATTCACCCTCGGTCACTTCTAAGGGGGTGAAGGTCTTGCGCCAATTAGAAGAAAGGAAAAGCGTGGTAATTTAACGAATCTGGTTTTCGATTTATAGGTCTTTGATCACTGTTTTATAACTATAGTTTTTCTTAAGAGTTTGTATTGTGTTTCATGTATAATTAGTTTGAGTTAGATTCACTTAAATTTTCACTTGGTTTGCATTTGAACTTCACTTTGAAAATTATCTTTTAATAAATCTCCTGTAGATTCGACTTGTAATACTGAGGGAAGACGACCCCTGAGCCCGCGAGCAATGTGCTCGAGCAAGACGATTCAGGTTTTAGGTGAGATACCTTAAAGTCTGCCGAACTGAAGTTTCGACAGCGTATTTATATCATAAAATCTGCTGAGGGTGGCATATTTAGGGTTGAACACCGCTCGCGTTGCCTGCTTGCGTTGTTTATAGCTTGCCTTTAATGTTTATATAATAATTTCCAAGTTCAAGTTCAAACTTAGGACAGGGTGATATTTCTTTAGTAGTTCATACATATTAGTAGTTCACAATATTTTCCCATGTGTACAGGAGTATCTGAGCATAGCTTTGAGTTCAAGTTTGAAGTGGAATAAGTAAGTTTCAGATATTCAGATCAAAGTTAAGTTAAGAAAGGTCTCAATGCCAT
>JAEQML010066457.1:0-19977 GCA_016904865.1 Pissodes strobi | reverse complement strand
TTGTTAAATGAACTAAAGAGAGAGTGGGAGTAAGCGAATAATTGCTTAGCTGTTTATAGTTTGTTCAATGGAAATTTGGAGTATCTGACTAGACAAAAATAAATAAAATTTGAAGAATAACGCCTACAAAAAACATCAAAACAAAGTAAATTCACTCTCGTCTGCTCGTTGCCAGGAGATAGGAATTTGAAATCGATATCGGTGGCCGATAATAGTGCGGCTGAAATAAAGGTGTCCATACACTCAAAATGACGAATCCAACAAATCTTCAACTTCTAGAAGAGATTAAAAAAACTAAGAAATTTCGTGGAAGCAAGTGAAGTAAGGATTTTGATGCAAATTGAATCTAAAATAACTGAAAAACTAAAAACGTTAGAACAAGAAAACACAATTTTGCAAGAAAAAGTAGAGTTATTGGAAAGGCAGAATAGAAAGAACAATATCATCATATTCGGCATTAAAAATAATCTGCCAGAAGTATCACCTAGGCATATTTGTGATAAATTGAACACCCTCCTTAATATAAAATTAACGGTTGATCAGATAAATAATATCTATAGTCTGGGTAATTCACCACTTGCACCAGTTAAACTAGAATTCATATCGACGATCACAAAAGTGTATGTTCTGAGAAATTGCTCAAAGCTGAGAGGTACCAATATTGTAATATCTCACGATTTGACGATAGCTCAACGTGAAGTAAATAGCATACTTAGAAGACAACTGAAAAGAGTTAGAACTTCTGCAAATAACTGTTACATTAAGGGTGAAAAATTATTTGTCGATAACGAGGTGTTTTCCGCTGAGGACATCTTGGCAATTGAAAGAGCTGAAGCTGACGAAACTAATATAGTGCACACGAACAGCGCCCCTAGTACCCCTGGTGCAAGAAAACTTGAAAATCTAGCAGCACCGAATTTTTAAAACCCACCGGCTCCGAATTTGGATAAGCCAAAGAAAGGAGGAAACCTTAAGACCGGATTTCAGCAGCCAGATTCTACACCAAAAGACGATCTAAATAGGAATAATACAATTAAAACCAGATCACGGTTTGGTTCGACAAATACAAATAAGCAATTTATTTTTAAGATTTACCTTTAAGGATGAATGCATATATTGAAAATTATAAACACAGAATTGCAGACACTAGAGTCATTGAAAATATACCTGAATTCAATACAAAATATTTAAAAAATACGGTGGGTAAGTTTAATATAATTCATTTAAACATACGTAGTCTTGGTAAAAATTTCGATAATTTGTGCATATTCTTGAATGGTTTTAAACAGGAGTTTGATATAATTATTTTGACAGAAACTTTTCAGCTGTCTGGTTCTCTGGATGTATTCTCGCTGGATGGATATGATATTTTATATAATCGCGGTACCTTAAATAAGAATGACGGCATAATTATTTATATCAGATCGTTGCTAGATTATACTTTTGAAACTGCATTTATCGGTGAATGTAAAGCAGCTGATGTAAGTGTCTCGTTAAAGAATCATAACCTTTTTTTAACAGCAATTTATAAGTCACCGAATTCGTTTTCAACACCGAGTCAGTTCAACTTGGCATTATTAAGATATTTGGAAAAAAATAAAAAACACCAAATACATGTTGTGGCAGGTGATATGAATATCGATTTGCTGAGCAGCGACGAAGATGTTGAAAATTATAAAAACTGTTTAAATACATATAATTTCAAATCGTACATAAATAAAATTACAAGGCCGGCTGGTAGAACATGTTTGGATCACTTCTTTGTTAAAGCAAATAAAATTATAAATGAACAGGAAGGCTTTATTTTTGCAAACGACATTACAGATCACTTCCCAATAGGATTAACTATAAATACAGACCAAGAAATTCAAAATGAAAATTAACCAAACCATAAAAGTTATCTAAATTACATTGATCTAAAAACAGATTTGCGGAATGAAATATGGGAAGACATGTACAGATTGAATAATATAAACCAAGCATTCGAATTTTTTATTAATAAATTAAACTACTATATAGATAAGAATACAAAATTGGTAAGACTAAAGAGGAATAAACAATCGATAAGAAAGCCTTGGATGACTCAAGGTCTGGCTAATTCTATTAAAGAAAAAAACAACCTATATTTATTAATGCTGAGAAATCCTGAAAGTAATGAAATTAAAGAGAGGTATAATAGATATAAGAATAAAATTAGAACTTTAATAAATGTAAATAAGAAATGTTTTATGAATAATTTGATAGACAAAAATAAAAACTCATCATCAGCTTTATGGGAGTGCGTCAACAAAATTTGCGGAAGAAAAAGAGCGAACACAGAAATAGAAAAAATAACAGAAAACGGAATAGAATTAGTCGATAAATTTGATATTTCAAATAGCTTAAATAACTACTACAGTGACTTGGGACAAAATTTTGCAAATAAAATATCGCCACCCGATGGTTTTGAGGAACATTTAGATATATTGGAAAGCACTATGTATTTGTATAACACAACTGAAATCGAAATAAAATTCGTCTTAAATTCACTAAAATCGAAAAAAGTGCCCGGATGGGATAACATCAGAGCTGAAACTATTAAGGAAATTAAGGATGAAATATTACAACCCCTAACTTGGTTGATTAATAAAAGTTTTAATGATGAATGCTTTCCAGACTGCCTAAAAATTGGGATTATTAAACCGCTACATAAAACAGGCGACAAAACGTTAACTCAAATTTATCGACCAATATCTCTATTGTCAGTATTTTCAAAAATTTATGAAAAAGTCCTTAAGCTAAAAATAACAAAATTTCTGGATAAATACCAGGTTTTAAGTGATAATCAATATGGATTTAGAAAAAAGAGGTCGACGGAAGATGCAATACATGCTTTAATCTCTAAACTATACAGTGCTTTAGATACAAAAAGACCTGCCATATGCATCTTTGTCGACCTCTCCAAGGCTTTCGATACGGTATGTCATAAAAGATTACTACAAAAAATTAAATGTTATGGATTGCGAGGAAAGATATATAATATACTAGAAAGCTATCTAAAAAATAGAACACAGTATGTGAGTACTAATGGAGTCTTGAGTGATTCAAGAACAGTTACTTATGGCGTTCCACAAGGTACGGTGCTTGGACCTCTCCTATTTACCCTCTATGTAAATAGCCTGATGACACTTAACACAAATGGAGACATCATCAGTTTCGCAGATGATACTGTCATAACCTACATGTCAAAGGACTGGAATACATTGAATATGGAGGTTGAGGGCGATTTTAAAACAGTTAGAGGATGGTTTCAACTTAATAAATTAACATTAAATATCGAGAAAACGAAATATTTACCATTTACCTCTTACTTGAATAATTTGCCAAATTTTGGGCCAATATATATAGATGATAACACCCAAATTCCCGAAGCATCCTCAATTAAGTACCTGGGTATTACCCTAGATAGGCATCTTAAATGGGACTTACAAGTCAAAACCGTTACAAACAAACTTAGAGGGCTACTACATAAATTTAAATACTTGCGCGATTTTTTAAATAAAAAACAATTAACAACTTTATATTTGTCTCTGGTGCAATCACACCTTACTTATGGAATTATTGGGTGGGGTGGTGTAGCTGACTGTCACCTAAAGAATTTAAACACAATTCAAAAATGGATAATTAAGATAATATTCAAGAAACCAATAACTTATCCGAGCGATACATTATTTAGCGAGAGCAAATTTTTTGACATGAGACAGTTATATTGCCAAAACATTCTTGTAAATATTTTTAAAGCAAAAATTCAAATGTCTGTGCCTCAACATAATTACAGTACTAGAGGTAAATGTACATACCCTACAATGAGCTTTAAGACAGCCGGCCAACGCTGTACGAATTATTTTGCACCAAGACTATACAATATGCTACCTGATTGTGTTAAGAGTATTGATAGGCTTCCACGCTACAAGTCTTCCATAGAGAACTGGATAGCAATTAACAACAGATATATTTTTAATGATCTAATTGATTTAAGGTATTTAAAATAACTTTAAGTAAAAAATAAAAAAAACACACACACAACACGATTATGATTTTCACTCCAGGTTATGTATATAATTCACGATTATGTCTCTAACACCTGATAAGAACTCAACCCAACTATGTACTTTCATGGTTAAGATATATGTTCGCTTTGTTTTACTTTTTATTGCTGTATTACTGTGTCATATTTGTTTATATATTATATATTATTAAATGTGTTGATATTTTAAGCAACAACATGCACACACTCATCTATCTATCTCGCACACAGGCATGCGTTATGCCTCAGCGAGTTATCAATGTTTATTCTTCTTTCTTTTTCCTTTTCTTGTATTAATATTTGGTTGTATATTTTGCTTGAATAAACATTATTATTATTATTATTATTATTATTATTATTATTATTATTACCTTTTTTTTGTCACTTCGTTAATGTTGTAGACATTAAGTTTACTAAAACGTCCCTTTGTTGTTCTTTCCCACGGGTTGTTGATGTGTGAAATATTATATTAAAAACATTATACGAATATTTTCAAAAATTTTTGGTGGTTGAATATCTATCCTCTTTGTTTACCAAGCGTAATATGAAGTAAAGAGTTGTTGCATGCTGTTCTTTAAACATCTACACAATGGTATTTATGAGACGAGACCGAAGTATAATCATAAGATCAAACGAACTTACCTTAAGTGATGTTCGATCTTGATTATATGTAGGTCTCGTCGAAATAAATACGTCCCTAACCCACCCCATAATAAATTACTTAATTTATTCCCGTTACCTCGCAACAACAGCTTTAAAACAGACTGACTGATGATGACAAATACGGCAGGTGACGGAAGGTGTGTGTTTGTTTATTTTTCAGCTTTAAAATAGTGATCGTTTCGGGCTAAACCGAAGGTTCTACACAATGGTGTTTATTTCGGCGAGACCTACATATAATCAAGATCGAACATCACTTAAGGTAAGTTCGTTTGATCTTATGATTTTAATGAAAATTATTTTTTGCATTGGTTCGATTATATTGTTAAGTTATTAATGATTTTATTAATTGACGTTCAAATATAATATTTTTGGCGCTTTTTTCTTCACCTGAGATTAAAAAATCTTTCGTATATCACGTCCTATGCATGTTGTCATGTTTATTACACTATTTTTAGTGTTAAATTGATTCCTTAGATTGTAAAAAGTAATATCTAAGTAACATCACCTTAATCCTTACAGATTTATTTTTAACTACTTATTCTGAAACAAATACGTAAGCGTTTGTTTAACTTTTTCAAAACATTCCTTACATATTTATGTTACTACTTATCTACTTATCGAGAACGTAATGCCAAATCATATATAAACTAGATGTAGCATCTCTATTGTATTCGAAATATGGATTCTTATCATTAATTTCTATTCTCCAAGTGCAACATAAGATTGAACCGTGTGTAGGAATACAAATGGGCAGAAAGTCAGGATTCTCGAGGCACTATATTATGACGCTAGATTTGTGTAAATCTAAAAGTTGTTTTCTTTGTTTTTCAATGTTAGACTTCAGCAGTCTTGAGAAAATTTATAACAAAGGACGATGGATCAGATTTATGTTTCTGAATAAATATGTTAAGTTGCTATAGTATAATAGAAAAAAATTAACTCATTTATGCAAGGTGGAACGAAGCATAGAATAATATGGTTTTAAAATTAATCCGTTCCCTGTTTTGAAACTTTGGAAATAAAGTTTAATTCGTATGTCGTAACTTGGAATTAAAGTTTTTTTTTAGTTTTGATCTTTATACTCGAATAACTTAAAACATTACGGTGAGTAAATTATAGATGTGCTATAACATGCAGTCCTATACTCTGCATTACTTTTACCACCTTAAGGACAAAATAAGTTCACTTTAGCTATTTTAAAATAATTGATGTAATTGAAGAGAGCAGCTACTGATATGCTGTAACATGTGAGATCAAAAAGAACATACATATGTTCATATTTCTTCACGCACGTTCCACTCAATACATGTACCGATCATGTTTTAGTTTTTAAATAACTAAGTCCCTTGCATTATTTTCAAAAGATGCAACATCAATATCCGTTAACGATTTTAATTTTACTCGAGTGATTTTTAGCATGGCATTCCAACTTAAACCTGGGGAGGTATAATATTGGGCAAGGTCTAATTTGTAAATCTTTTGACATTTTAGGTTGCTTCAAAGAATCAGTTAATATAAGAAAATTTGGTCATAAATCAGTTTTATTATGATCCAATAAATGTTGGCAATTAAATAGTTTTAAGTATGAGTTGCTCCTTTTTACTCTGAGGGATCCAATTGTTCATATTTAAGTGTATTATAAAAATGTTCTACTCATATTTAGTAGGTGATTTTTATGTATTTTCTACATAGGAATAAGGACGTATTAATTTTTTCATAATTTGTTTGATTGATTTGGTTCTCAAAAACTTCCACAAAGTTTTTCTATCGCGGTGCCAGTGAAATGAAAACAGTAAAAATTTAATTTTAATGAAAAAAATTTCTTGGTTTGTCAGACTGCAGGACTGATCATTATTCTTCACATTATTTAGAATTTTCTTGCTAAGGTGGGTTTTCACGCTCATGCAATTTGCGCAAAGTGACTTGTGCATGCTAATTTGCGCAAATGAAACTTAATTGTTTGAATTCGTTTTCACAATCAATGAAATTTGCCCAAAATTTCGTAAAGTCCAGATTTTTGCTTATAGAATATCGCATGTGCGAACAGTGGGTACTTTACAAGCCCATGATGAACCAGGACAACGAATTATTAGCAGTAGCTGGGGTTTGCTTAATTAAAAAGTTAAAAGTGAAAAAAGAGGTAAGACCAAAAGGACCACAAAAATGTGTGATTGAAAAGAAGGCCACGTACTTTCATATTAATTTAAATAAGGAATTAAGTAGTGAACCAAACAATTTTCGCATGGACAATGCAACATAGTACCCAAGCACAAGATGTGAAGAAAGCTTTTGAAAACTATTTCAATATTTCTGGTGCGGTGATATGGCAATAAAACATGATTTCTAATGAAAATGTAACAAAAAATGATATAAATATATTTCGTGGTAAACTATATACCTATATCAAGGTAACTAAAGTATTTACTAGTATTAACAAGAATATATTCATAAATATGAAGCAAATAAACCGATACATAATAATTATAAGAGACTCAGTTTAGCTGTGATGTGTTCCCTTCGTCCATATTCGATAGAGTACATCTTGGATTTTCCTGGTCCTTTAGAAAGCTCATTAATTCGTAGTATAAATGTGGAACATATATGTTTTGCACCGCCACCGGACCTCTCAGAAGCAACAACCTTTTTCAATTATTTTATATTATGTGCTCCTCATCGTGTTTATTTTCTTCACTACGGTTTCTCTGCTTGAATTCATTTTCTTTTATAGACATATTCATACACAAAACAGACAAAGTAATTATTATAAACTGTTTTGACTGTGTATATAGTCAGCTAGTCACAGCAAACCGAAATGCAAAAGCCACACGCACCTGAAGACCAGAATTCGTTGCCACTACGCACGCGTTAATTTTGAGTGTCGTTTACACGGTCATTCATTTGTGCCAACCACAAGTAAATTATCTGGCGAGCCAGATTTCACTCAAGTCACACTTTTTAGCTTGTGCAAGTCAACCAATTTACTTGCGCAAATTAGTATGCACAAGTCAATTTGCGCAAATTGCATGAGCGTTAAAACGGACCTTAAGATGTGTGCATTGATGCAATTACATTTAGTAACTAATAAATTTATTAATTTATCATTGATTTTGACAATTGACTTCTGAATATAAAATTTTTCTGATGGCCAACCTGAAGCTTCGACTTCAACTTTTGACGCATTTTCCTTGATATCAGACAAAGAATCTTCCATATATCACCAAGATCTGTTGTGTTTCTCACCCTATTTTTGGTGCTAAATTATTCCCTTAGATTGTAAAAAGTATTATATGAATAACTGCATGTTAATCTTAACGTATCTATGTTTAACTACTTATTCTGAAACAAGTACTTAAGCGTTTGTTTAACTTCTTCAAAACATACCTTCTTACATATTTATGTTACTACATCTAGCAAAATTATCTCGAATATTCGAGAACGTAATACCAAATTTTATACTCGTATATAAAATAGAAGAAGCATCTATATTGTGATAGAAACAAGGATCGTTATCATTAATTTCCATTCTCGAAGTGAAAAATAAGATTGAATCGAGTCTTCTAGGAATACAAACGAGCAGATAATCAAGATCCTCGAGGTAATATATTATGACACTGGACTGGTGTAAATCTAAAAAGTAATTTTCTTTATTTTTCAATGCTGCATCAGGAGCCTTGAGAGAATTTATAACAAAGGGAAGGACCAGATTCGTGTTCCTGAGTGTGTTAAGTTGCTATAGTGTAGTAGAAAAAAAAATTAAGTTATTTATGCAAGGTGGAATAATATGGCTTTAAAATTATTAATCCGATCCTTTTTTGAAACTTTCGAAATAAACCTTAATTCAAATGTTGCAACTTGGAATTAAGGGTCTTCGTTAGTTTTGAACTTTATACTCGAAATAAAGTCTACTGATAACTTTCAAACCTGAAATTAAGCCTACTTCTAACCATTAAATACAGAATGAAAGATTCTGATTTTAAAACAATAGGGTGAGAAAATTATAGATGAGCTATAGCACGCGGTTTCATACTCAGCATTACTTATGGCAACTAAAAAAAGCATTTAAGTTCACTAGCTATTTTAAAATTATTTTGCTAAATTTATTGATTGAAGAGATTAGTTACGGATACACTGTAACATGTAAGATCAAAAAAAAACATCAGTTCATATTTCTTCACGCACATCCCACTCAATACATGTATCGATACTCTTTGATAATTTATTTTGGTTTTTAAAAACTGAATCCCTTACATTATTTTCAAAAAATGTAACATCAATATTTGTTAACGAATATAATTTTACTCGATTGATTTTAAGCATGGCAGTCCAATGTTGGCAAACTTAATAGTTTTTAACTATTAATTACTCGTTTTTAATCTGAAGGATCTATTTGTTTATATTTAAGTAGATTATACAAATTTTCTACGCCTATTTAGTAGCTAATTTTCTTGTATTTTCTGCATGAATCTACGTAAGAATAAGCACGTATTAATTTTTTCTTAATTTTGTTTAATTGGTTTGGTTCTTCAAAGCTTCCACAAAGTTTTTCTATCGAAGTGCCAATGAAACAAAAACTGTGAAAACAAAATTTTAATGAAAAAAATTTTTGGGTTGCCAGACCGTAGGACTGAATCATAATTCCGCACATTAATTATAATTTTATTATTAGCTGTTTGCACTGGTTCAATTATTTATTAATTAATTAATGACTTAATTAGCTGACTTCTAAATATGATATTTTTCTTGTGGCCAACCTAAAGCATCGACTTCAAGTTTTGACGCTTTTTTCTTCATTTCAAATAAAAAATCTTCCGTATATTACCAAGATCTGTTGTCGTGTTTATTATATTTTTGGTGTTAAATTGTTTCCTTAGATTGTAAAAAGTATTATCTAAATAGCATCACATTATTCTTAATTGATCTATGTTTAACTACTTATTCTGAAGCAAATACGTAAATGTTTCTTCAACTTATTCAAAATATACCTTGTTACTTTTTAATGTTACTACATCTAATAAAATTATCTCGAGTATTCGAGCACCACATACCAAATCACATATACAAAATAGAAGAACTATCTATATTGTGTTAGAAACATGGATCCTTGTCATTAATTTCTATTCTCCAAGTGAAAAATAAGATTGAACCGTGTTTTCTGGGAATACAAACGGACAGAAAGTCAGGATTCTCGAGGTAACATATTATGACGCTAGATTCGTGTAATTTTAAAAAGTTGTTTCCTTTATTTGTCAATGTTGGACTTCAGGAGTCCTGAGAGAATTTATAAGAAAAGACGAAGGATTAGATACATGTTCCTGAATGTGTTAAGTTGCTATAGTATAGTAGAAAAAATTTACTCATTTATCCAAGGTGGAACGAAGTATAGAATAATATGATTTTAAAATTATTATTCCGTTCCTTTTTAAAAACTTTCGAAATAAAGTTTAATTTATATGTTGTAACTTGAAATTAAAGCTTTTTGTCAGTTTTGAGCTTTATACTCGAAATAACGTCTATTGATAACATTCAAACCTGAATTTAAGCCTACTTCTAACCATTAAATATAGAATGAAAGATCCTGATTTTAAAACATTGGGGTGAGTAGATTATGGATGTGCTATAACATGCTGTCTCATACCCAGCATTACTTTCGTCAACTTAGAAAAGTATACGGACGTAACATGTGAGAACAAAAAAATTATACATCATCTCATATTTCTTCACGCACATCCCACTCAATACTGGTATCAATACTTGCTAATAATTTGTTCCTGCTTTTAAATAACCATATCTCTTACATTATTTTAGAAAGATGTAACATCAATATATGTTTTTGATTTTAATTTTACTCGAGTGATTTTAAGCATGGCGGTCTATCTGAAACCTGGGGAGGTATAATATTGTGCAGTGTCTACTTGTAAATGTGTAGAGACATTTCAAGATGCTTCAAAGAATCTGTTAATATGAGATAATTTGGTAATAAGTGAGTTTTAGTATGAACCAATAAATGTTGGCAATTAAATAAGTTTTAAGTATGAGTGGCTCCTTTTTAGTCTGAGCTATCTAAGTGTTCATATTTAAGTTTTTTTTAAATTTTCTACTCATGTGTAGTAGGTGATTTTCATGTATTTTCTGCATAAGAATAAGCCCATCTACTTTGTAAATGTGTAGAGACATTTCAGGATGTTTCAAAGAATCTGTTAATATGAGATAATTTAGTAATAAGTGAGTTTTAGTATAATCCAATAAATATTAGCAACTAAATAGGTTTTAACTATGAGTTGCTCTTTTTTAATCTGAGGGATCTAATTGTTCATATTTAAGTGTACTATAAAAAAGTCTACTCATATTTAGTAGCTGATCATGTATTTTCTGCATAAAAATAAGGACGTATTATTTTTTTCTTAATTTTGTTTGATTGGTTTCGTTCTTGAGAACCTCCACAAACACTAAAAATCAAATTTTAATGAAAAATATTTTTTTGGTTCTTCAGACTGTAGGGCTGATTATAATCAATCATAAAAAATCAAAAGTTAATGAAAAATATTTTTTCGTTTTTCAGGCTGTAGGGCTGATCATAATTTATCACATTAATTAGACTTTTCTTGTTAGCTGTCTCAATTGATGCGATTATATTAAATAATTTATTTATTAATTATATTATTAGTTGCCTTTTAAATATAGTATGTTTCTGGTGGCGAACTTAAAGCATGGACTTTAAAACTTAACGCTTTTTCCTTCATTTCAGTTAAAAAATTCTGTTGTCGTGTTTATTACCTGATTTTTGGTGTTAAATTGCTTCCTTAGATTGTAAAAAGTATTATCTAAATAACATCACGTTAATCTTAATGGATCTATGTTTAACTACTTATTCTGAAGCAAATACGTAAACGTTTCTTCAACTTCTTCAAAATATATCTTGTTACATATTTATGTTACTACATCTAGTAAAATTATCTCTAGTATTCGAGCACGTAATACCAAATCACATATATATAAAATAGAAGAACTATCTAGAGTGTGTTAGAAACTGGGATCCTAATCATTAATTTTCATTCTCCAAGTGAAAAATAAGATTGAACCGTGTTTTCTAGGAATACAAATGGACAGAAAATCAGGATTCTCGAGGTAATATATTATGACGCTAGACTCGTGTAAATTTAAAAAGTTGTTTTCTTTATTCTTCAATGTTGGACTTCAGGAGTCCTTAGAGAATTTATAAGAAAAGACGATGGAGCAGATTCGTGTTCCTGAATATGTTAAGTCGCTATAGTATAATAGAAGAAAAATGAACTCACATATTTAAATATATGTTGCATTTAAATTCAATCTGAAATAATTTAAAAGCTATATGAAGAAAGTATATAAGTTTGCCTTACAATTGATATTCGCCTAAGTGTCAATGATATTAATGATTTAATAATAATAAATTTGCCGTTATCATATATGCAAAGGTAGATGGAACGTGAGATAAATCTGGAGAAGGAACCGGCATAACGTCTTCAGAAATTAGTGGCTTACGTATATGTATTCTGAGGTAATGAGAGGTCGTTTTCATTCTAATGCTACACCTTTTCCTCCCACACTACTTATGTACTCGCTACCTTAAATATAAGGCCTTAAAATTTCTTAGCACTTCAATTCGTAAATACTATAATTACCAGCAGAAAAAAAAAAGAGAAGACATCAGATTCTAAAAATTGTACTGTTATGGATGGTATTATTTTCCCATCACGTTATTTTATGTGATTTAACATATTGATTTGAGTTGGCAGAAGAGAGAAAGATAGAAATATGTGAATCAAATTAAAAGTGAAACAGGCGTAGGTAAAATTCCTTTCATATTCGCATTGTTGTTTGTTTATATAGTTTACATCAAAATATCCAGCCGGCTTATTGAAAGCAGATAATTTTACCTGCATTTCGAGAGGAAAATTACTAAAATTATATTATGATTTAACGAGTGTATAATGTAGGCCATAATAACCCTTGCGGTGAGTGTTATAATCATCGGAGTGTATTATGGTTCATTAAACGCATTTAAAACATATTTGACTAGAAAACAAAATTTTGGCTCCAGCCTGAGGTTAATCAATTTAGGATTTTGATTTTTATCTAATGTATGCAATACAGCATATGCATATATCGAACCTATTAAAGTAGCTAAAAGTTAGTTTGTATGACAGAGGATATAGTATGTTATGCAGTGTTAAATTTGGTAAATTAAATTATGTAGCATGTTACTATAGGGAAATCTTGATTGTACTGTTTTGCTGTCTAGGGAAGACGTGAATTCAAATTAGTATAAAGCGTTGTGCAGTGGCGTTTCTGATCATGAAGAATATTTGCTGCAGAACGCCGATTGTTAATCTACTAGTGTCCTTTTTTAATTCACAAAACATATACGGAAACATTTGGTAAAATCGATGTAAACTTGATTGACTAGTTTGAAATAGACCGATGTTGTTTATCTTTTAGTCTACTTAGCCATTAAGGTAACTATCAAGCTTTTGTAGTGCTTCAATCTGAACTTTGATCCATCTAGCATAATGTCTTACTTACAGAAGACATATATAGCGTCGGTCATCCTCCTTATGAAAACATTTAATAATTTGATGCAAAATGCCCATAGCTACCGATGTTGTTTATGTTGAAATCTACTTAGCCATTAAAGTGACACTGTAAAGCAATAATTAATTAACTGTCAAGTTTGATCTATCTCGCATAATTTGTTAACAAATATACCATTAACTTACCAAAAGCGTGTGAAGCGTTGTTTCTCCCCTTATAAAATCACTTGGTAATTGCTGCAGAGCCCCCATAGCTAATCTACTAATAGATTTTTGATTGATGAACAAAACGGAAGCATTGGAGCAAAAATACGAAAAACTAGTTGCTAAGTTCAAAATCAATGTTGAAAGCTCGAACAGTATAGTTTAAAAGCACATTAAATAGTTTGTTTCGGTGTTGAAAGTTAAGCGCCGCAAAAAGTTCCCACTGGCCCGGTCTGGTCGTAACAGCTCGGACTTGGCTAAAGTTAGTCGAAATAGATGAAATTATAATTGCGCAATTATGCCTCAATTATTTCGTTATGGATGCTGAATCATATCTCCACCAACTGGACCTTCCTGCTCTCCCCTGATGTGGCTTCATGTAATTTATACTAGATTTAGATTTAACGATTTAGCAATCAAATATTATTATTCCGTAGAAAAAATAACCATATACTCAAAAAGGATCGTTTATAATGTACTTATACTCTTAGTAGAGGTAGATAACCGGTTCTACAACCCCTGGGTTGGGAGTATTGAAATCTACACCACTTCTCCCAGCGAACTACAAACAATAATTTTTCGAGTAGTGGCAAATTTTGTAAGTATATTTCGGCCTTGCCTAAGTGTCAAATTCAAAGCAGGAATTAATAGCTAATCAATTCAGTCATTTTCTACAGCAGGTATTTCAAATAGAACATTTCATTATATACTCAGCACAGCTATGTTATAATATTCCGTTAGGTCATTTGAATAAACGTTTATCCAATACTTTCATCTCGAATCTGAGGCTTATTACCACACTTAAGCCGAGATTACGAAATTATTATTCATTTGGCAGCTAATTTTACGCATGAAACGCCACATTTTCGTGAAAACGGACTGAAATTTAACTTTGCTAATTTTTGAATAGCCTCGCAGAGATGAAGAAAACAATAATTAATGAATATCTCCCCCAGAGCTCATTCCTTCTGAATATAAATTAGAAATTTTATTAGTCGGCGGCTAGAAGAAAGGGCAGTTAAAATTTAAATTTATTGATTCGAAAGAATAATAGATTACTTGGGATATATTAAAATGTTTTGCGATTGGAACTAGAAATAGATGAAGGCTGAGCTTTCTGATTTATTTCATTCTTCTATTTAATTAAAATTGTAAAATTTGGTCAGTCGGTTGAAGACGAACCAAGAATGAAAGGTGGTGGCACCTCCAGGTTGGCTACAATTTGATTTAGACAGCTAATGTTGATGGGGAACTATCTGGCTAAACACTAGAAAAGAAAGAAATTTTCAATCAAATTCAAAACATAGTCCAGACAGCATCGAAATAGGATATTTTATACTAGAAAATTAATATGATTTTACTAACTAATAACGAGAATGAGCTTAAAGAGAAAGGTGAGCTAAAAATATTGACATTTTACCCAGAAAAGTTAATCGCTAACAGAAGACACCCCCGCCTTCTTGTTGGGTTGATTAAGTATCAAAGTCACCAGCTAATTTTCAGTCATTAGAGTAATTTCCACCCTACATTAAAAACATGTCTGAGAGCCCCTTAGGGTTATTCTTTTAGAATATACCCTAAATTTAAATGTGAAATATTTCATCTCTTATTTGATAGGTTTCAAATCAAACCAGAAGCTTTTGAAATTTCTAAATATTTGCTTAATTAGAACATTATTAACCTAAAAGATTTAGAAAGTTTATTCACCGAGCAGGAGATAAGTAATATTAGAATGTAAAAGTTTATTATCAAGGTTTCATTTTGGAACACTGATCATTATCAAAAAGTTCACTGATCAGTAGCTAGGTCATGACACGTAGAGTAAAAGAGACGTTTCCGTGGAATGACTCCACCACCCTTTCATTCTCACCCTCGGACAATCCCATATCGATCCCCCAGTGCACGCCTGTTGCTTCCACACAGATGCCGGCGCGTTCCAACAGGGTGCTAAGGCGGTGCTATACGCCGTTGCCACCTCCTCTCCTTGACCTTCCGTAGTTCAAATTATTTACCCCCCACGGACGACCCCCCACGTGTTGAATTAATTAATTTTCATTACCCACCGCCTATAACACCGATAATGTATGCAACATTTAATGCACGATGTTTGTTTACCTTGCGAATCTAAAGGATGGCTGATGTTTTATTTAACGTGAAAGCGATCAGTTTCGACTTTGATAGATGATACCTCTTAGAGTGTAGAGAGGTGAGGCGAATAAGGTAATAAATAGTTTGATATTGGCTTCTTGCTGCAGCATTTTATGGGTGAGGATCTCCTTTACGGTCAGATTTATTATAAGGCTGATAGGTCAGTATTGTACAAATTGGCAACCATCAATGCATGACGTACCTGGAGAGGTTTTGCTTGAACTGTAATCGTTGCTTGAATTAATGAATTGAGGGCTCTCAAAGGAGAACTAGATGAGAGATATCTATTCAAAAAAATTCAAGGCTTAAGGGAATCAAATATGTTCTAGATGAAAAAAGGATCACTAGTGGTCCCTATCATTCAGTTGGTGACAACGATAGTTGATTTTATATCCAATGATTACCTGAAAAGATAATGAGGATCCATCCATTATCACAATACTCTAAGCACGTTCTCAATGTTCCAGTTCATAGTATAATAAAAGTGTTGATACTTGCTACTGGTGACCTAGACATCCTCTAAACTTCTGCACGAGAATAGCCGAATTGGCCAATCATCACTGAAAACTTACCACTATCATTCAGTTGGTGACGACGATCGATAATTTTACATTCAATGATATCCTGAAGAGATACAAAGCAGACAGCAAGTAAAGAGCAAGACAGACAGTAAAACAGCAAAACAAAGTGTAAAGCAGAAAAACGGGCCGTAAACAGCAAAACAGACAACAAAAAACAGCAAAAACAGCAAATTGTTGTTTTTGTTGTCTGTTTTGCTGTTTTTGCAGTCCGTTTTGCTGTTTTTTGCTGTCTGCTTTGCTGTTTTACTGTCTGTTTTGCCGATTTACTGTCTGTTTTTGCGGATTTACTGTCTGGTTTACAGTGTGTTTTGCTGTCTTACTGTCTGTTTTGCTGTTTCTTGCTGTCTGTTTTGTTGGGGGGCTAGGGATCACTAGTGATCTTATTTTTTTTTAACAAAATCTTTACACCTACTATTATTTTACTGTGAATGTGAAGGTGGAATTATGCTTCATAAATACCTCTTCCAGTAGGCCTGTTATTAAGTGGTTAGACAGATTATAGGATGTGTTATGTAAATTTGCAAATATATCAATTTTTGATTACATTATATGTACTTGTACTATGACTCGATGCTTTGAGAACGTGTTTGGAGTATTCTGATAATGGATGGATCTTCATTATCTTTTCAGGACATCATTGAATGTAAAATCACCGATCGTCGTCACCAACTGAATGATAGCGGTAAGTTTCCAGTGATGATTGACCAATTCAGCTATTCTCGTCCAGAAGTTTAGAGGATGTCTAGGTCAACAGTAGCATGTATCAACACTATTATTATACTATGAACTGGAACATTGAGAACGTGGAGTATTCTGATAATGGATGGATCCAATTATCTTTTCAGGTGATCATTGGATATAAAATCATCGATCGTTGTCACCAACTGAATGATAGTGTTAAGTTCCCAGTGATGATTGCCCGGTCCAGCAATTCCCCTCCAGAAAGTTACAGAATATCTAAGTCACCAGTAGCAAGTATCAACACCTTTATTATACTATAAACCGAAAATTTAAGAATGTTCTTGAAGTATTCTGATAATGGATTGATCTTCATTATCTATTCAGGTCATCATTGAATATAAAATCATCGATTGTTGTCACCAACTGGATGATAGCGGTAAGATCCCAGCGATGATTAACCGATTCAGTTATTCTCCTCCAGAAGTTTAGAGCATGTTTACATCACCAGTAGCAAGTATCAACACCTTCATTAAGATTCAGAAGCTGCGTGAAGCATTGGAAATTTCAAATTGATTTTGTGGCAAAATTGTAGCTGCTAATTCTTCATTGCCAAATCCTTCTTTACTGTATCCCTCTTTGAAGGTACCCCAAAGTTTAACCCAAATCGATTGTCCTCTTATTTTTCCTACGGATGCCTTTCAATTCCCGGGTTCAGACAATTGATATCGTCCAATGTTGGCCTATTAAATATTGAGAATATTCTTTAACGAAAAATTGAACTTGACAACCTTGGAATAACCTAGTTGCTAGATGTAACCTATTGATTAGAAGGTTGTTCACCTATTTCCTATAGCTACCTTTTCTGCTTCCCGTTGTAGTAAGTTACTGCTTTTGACATGTTGATGAGTTCCTTGATTAAGTTGTATTGGATTGTAATTGATGCTATAAGGATATAAATACAGAACAACTAAAATTCGTTATATGTATATATCTAGAATGACCTATTGGGAATCAGATGCAGCAACTGCTATATACGACAACTTCATAATTAAGCTCTATGCCGTAACTTTTCTACGAATCAACTCATTTTGTCCCTCAAATATTTCATTTTTGAACAGCTCCGCATATAGCTCACATTCTCATACTTTCCATGTGATTAAAATCTCAAAATCTTCATTTGTATATTTCACTCGTACCTATAATCAAATGCAGGAGCCTCTATTGTTCTATGAATTTTTTTCCAGCTTTTTTGAAAATTTTACCGCTTTAGATTATTGACTTGCAGAGAACAAAAACATCAATAAGCATTCGCAGCACTAACTTCGGGTATTAGTTCTTAGATGGCGCTTGCAGACGTAACCTAAGGGCACTTTTAGGATTTATTTATAGAGGTCGCTAGGTATGCCAATTTAATCGATCTATAAATGGGAGCTGGCTGTTATTGAATTTACTTAGTCCTTTAAGGATCATTTATCTTTCTGTTTCCAGAATCCAAGACAATCAATAAGCGCCGTCAAGTTCAGACCTTAACTATCAGATGGCGCTGGCAAGCTCTTTTAGACTATACCCCTAGTGTAGATAGTAGATCACGAAGTGCCTTATAACAACACTGCTGCAATGAAAGCAAAAATAATTTATTTGATATTTTTCAAAAGTTAATATTATAAATTATTGATTTCGCAAATACAGAAGAAATACCGTTCAGGTAACGACCGCCCACAACATAGAGTTCAGACTTTGATTACCAGATAGCGCCCTTGCAATCGTTATAAGGATCTACCTATGATTTGAATCGTTTCTTGAAATTTAAAAAGGAGAGAATGATATTGGTTTTACACTATATTTCATAGATGGCAGGCCATGAAAAGTAATCGTTTAACCAATAAATATCTGCAACATTGAGTTCGAGCATCGATTATGAGATGGCGCCCGCAGGCATTAATAGAAAATGCTAGGCATGCTAAGTTTGATTTTTTGTATTGAAGGCATCAAATTTTAAAATGAAAGCTATAATGAAGACCATTGACTTTAGTATTTCGTTTATAGATGGCGGATCAATATAATCTTTACTCCAATAAAATTATGTTGTAACAGAATTGAGAATTACACGAATTTAAATTAAATTTTTCTTCAAAATATAATGAAAATGGAGTATTGTTAAAGAAAAAGGAGGTTGGTCAGATTAGTGCAAAAAAAAAATACTTTATTTATTTTCCCAATTATTATTGAAAATAAAACGCTATCCAACTCGTAAGTCTGAAATTATCAAAAAGTAAACTAGCAACTTACAGGCATAGTGTATTATGGACGGAGCGCAATCTCCTGCCACCATCCATGACGACATTGCGCGATCTTGAGCAATCTTACTTTCACAGGCCTGACATGAACCTATTTTGATCCTCAATCGTTAGTATGCAGCTCTTTCAGGATCTACCTATAGGGTTAGATAAATTAAGTTTGTTCAAAGTGGTTTCTTGAAATTTAAAATGAAAACTCTAAGAAATTATAATAACTTTGCTCTCTGCTTCGTAGATGGTGCAGCACTTGGACTAATAAAAGTAACAAATACAGATCAATCATCGTTCAACCAATAAACGTCTGTAACATTAAGTTCGACTCTTGATTATGAGATGGCGCTCGCAGGAATTATTAGATGGCCTCTCTGGAATCTATTTACAAAGGTTGTTAAGCATGCTAATATTGAACAATTTTAAAATGGGAACTTTAACGAAAACCATTGACTCATAGATGATGAAGCACCTACTCCAATAAAGTCATGTTGTAACAAATCTACTGGTATGATGTATTGGAAATGACAAGCATTTAAATTTGTTTTTTCGTCAAAACCATAAAGGCAACTGAGTTTCATTTAAAAATAAATTAGGTCTGATTAGTTTAAAAAAGTGCTATTAAATTTAAACTCTACAGAGGATGTTTAATTGAAAATAAAGGAATTAATACAAAATATTTACTATAGCATTGTCAATTATTTTCTTTTTTTCGAAAAGTGACAGTTCAGAAGAAACAAACAAAGTTATAAACCAATCACACCAAGCAGGAACTTAAA
>JAEQML010066456.1:0-19978 GCA_016904865.1 Pissodes strobi | reverse complement strand
GGGGGGTTCCTGGTTGACCGAGCCTATTATGCACTATCTGAATTTTATAGCGATATATTTGAGCGGTGTTTCAATATTATGTAACAAGGATTATGTCTTGAATGGATTGTGTAAGTTTCTTTCTTTGTGAACAATGACGGTGAATCTATATTATGTCCTCTTTGCCTTTTCTGTTGACATGTTTATGTAATAATTTTTATATGCTTTTATTTTGATTGTTTTAGGTATTATTACTTTTAGAAAGGCTTTGTTTATAACAATTATTTTGTTCACAACAATAAAGCATATTTTGACTTTGACTTTAAATATACCAGAAACTTAATGTAGCAAAACATTGGGATGAAATGGATCTAGGTATAGAGAGAATAATCGTATGTTTTCACTTAAAAAAGTGAAGTTTTTAAATTAATATAATAATAAATTAATTACTCTAAGAAGTCGGGCAAAATAATCACATTAAGCATGATCCCCTTGGGAAGATGTATCATTTCTTAAAGAGAAAAAAAAAGGACAAGGATGTCCAGGACTAAGAAGAAGAGGACGACGAGAAACGCAATGTTGTATGTGTGACATCCGTTGCAAGAAACAGTTGGGTACACGGTACACTGCTCTGCAAACATTGAGTATATGATGCCGGCAATGGATTTGAGGCAATAATTTTACCGAATGAGTTAAAACCAAGAATAAAACTTAATATAACCTTTTACGAAAGTTATTAATTCTAATCCTAATCAGAGTTGTGTGAATCGTAATCAGAACAGGAATTATGTTTCAAACGCACTCAACCATCCCCTGCGGCCGATATCAGGAAGGTTTCTGAACAAATAAAATATTGTATGTCCTTGTTTTCTTCTTCGCTCTAGTCCCGGATAACTTGGTATTCTTGTTTCGTTTTTGCTGTTGTATAAAATATTTTGTCTTCTTTCATAATTTTAATTTTTTGTGGCTTCCTTCCTTCTTATTTCCTGCCTTTGATCATTACAAGTGGTTAAAAACACTATCCGCTCAGATTATGTGTATCTGTTGGGCATTGTTTTTGTGCTATTTTTAGGAGTGGGTGAACATCATTGGGTAATATTATCAAGATGTGTAACATCGCGTAAAGAAGCTGAATATGCTGATCGATTCTTCTATTGGTTAATATTTTCAATGTACATTGAAAGACGTGCTTTCTGGTAAAACCGAATCAGTATATTCAGCTGGCTTGCTTCCTCAGAAGTGCTATATCATTACATCATTCTACGAATAAGTATTTTTAATGGCAACCATTGGCCTGCAGATCTTTATGTAAGATTCATTACGAAGCTGTAAGATTATTAAAACTGTGACAACTCTCGCTTGATACTTTGCCAATTTTGTAGGGTCCAATCGTGATAGTTATTGATCGGATATTTAATGCTAAGATCAAGGCGATGGTATGAGAAGATAGGTATAAATTTGCTCCGAGCCTTTCAATGAGACATAAATTATTAGTAATTATCCGTTTCTTGGAGCATTGGTGGGGCATAAGAACCGTCAAATTATAATTAAAACAGAACATTTGTCAACTTGTCCCCTTACTCCTTTGGTATGAACTTTAAAGCTTTTACCTGGAAGAGCACCTACTTAAAATAAGATGTACGATCAACAATTAAGAAAGAGTTGTTATATCTAATGCTGTCTCGAGTTGTTTGTAACATTTATAAACATCAAGTTTGTTAAAAGGTCGTGACTGGGCTAGTCTTTGCCAGCAAGTTCTGTCTGGTTACAAAATAGATGCACAATGCTACTCATTTCTGAAAGCTGATATGCCATAGTTTTTATGTTTCTTAATGTGTTACAATCCAAAATTTCACTAAAACAAGTTCATATATAGTCCTAGCTACAAGGATCAATAAGTTGCCTATATTTTGGTAAAATAATTAACCAGCAATATCTCAGCACGTAATATAATAAAACAATAACCAATAATTATAATCACCCAGTCTACAGTTTTACCTGCTTCAATAGTGCTAGGATTTCTTCCAAATGTTCCTTAACTTTGTAGGCATTGCTTGAGTAGACCTGGTATCCTCCAGGTTTTACTTTGATCTGAAATATGTACAAGATATTATGTAGTGAGCCATAATTTTACATATGATGCAAATGTTACTAGTAGAAATCCCATAAAAAGTCATTTTAGCAAAGTATGATCTTTTATTTTGTAAGTTGTATTTAGAGAACTATCGCCTACTTCACAGTGTTCAATATAATTGCCTCTCGATGAAAAACTGCTTGGAGTTTTCTTGTGATTTCTTGGATAGAGCTGCCATGCTCTCTTGCCAGAAGAGTGTAGCGAGGCCTGTTGAATGTCTGGCCTTGTGGTTACCAATTCTCATATTAGAGAACAGTAGAAACGCTGTACACATTTAGAAGCATTATTTCATTAGTAGATACTGGGTGCCACTTATTTACACGATTAGTCACTGAATATATGAATTTCTTAATTCCGTCATTATAACGTAATTTGAGGTCCTGATACGACTATAAATTTTAAACTTTTGGCCATTGATAAACAGTAATTAGAAAGTAAATAATATAATTTCTCGTATATGGAATTACTAACTACAAACGTCAGAGGTCGACATACACTCACAGGCTGATGTCAAATCGATATCTGTCGATGGAGAAGCTGAAGCTTGGAAGACATGAACGTGTGTTTGGGCTTAGCTAATATGTGAGGAAGTAGTTTCCAAATGGCAATTTAATTAGTTTAAGAAATAAAGTTAATCGGGGGTATAGAATTAAGTTTTAGTCTAAGGAAAAACTAGGCAGTAGGGCGTTTCCCATTTATATTGCCTAAAAACCGGAAGGTAATTTCTCAAGCGAGACGATGCTGACGAGGTGTTTTACCTCTTGCAGTTTGATTTTACCGGTTGCAGTTTGGTCTATCACGGTTGAAATTATTCTTGAACAGAGGTATTGGAAGGGGAATTTTGGGAGCTCGCGCTCAGATATTTCCTGCTTCTTGGTTTCTTTCTCTTGCAACCTCCATTTTGAGAAGAAGTATGAAGCCCTGGCTGTAACAACAATATTTCAATATACTGTCGATGTGACCCGCCAATTTACGTTGGGATTTTTCTTTATTAAGAGATTGAAATTAATTATTCTGATTTGGATTTTAAGAACCGAGTAGGATGTGAAAAGATATATAAAATGTACATTTCATTAACTATAGTCAGAGCTATAGTCACTTGTTTGGTAATTCGACTTCTGCATTTTTATAGAAGATAGTCTGGTATATCTTCGAATGATTTTTAGGTACCTTCTTCAAGAAGAAAAAGTAATTTTGTAACAGTCTATGTTCATGTCAGTTTGTGATATACGATGTGCACTATTTAAGAATCTTTGTCTTCGGACATTGTGTTGAAATATAACGTAGTTATTGTGAAAAAGTATTTTTAAGCCTGTCTTTACTTATGATGAAATCATACAAAAAAAATTTATTCGAAATAATTATCTGTCAGCTTATGGGATCTTGTATCTGATGAGTAAATTGAATACCTTGGCATTCCATTATGGAATGGAGATTAACTTTTTCTTTTGCCAACTATGCTTTTATTTTCGGGACTTTTGTGTGGGGAAAGTGTGTTCCAGAACTGCCAATGGGAGTGGGGAAATTAGGTTAAGTATCTGGTGCTTAAAAGCGTATACATGTGCTTTGCTGGCGTGTAGACAAACTGTGTGGGTGGTTATTGCAATTATTGCATATATAAAACTAAGGTTTCATCCGAAACTTAGACAGAATCAAATTATGAGGTTCATAAACCTGTTCCGTTTGTCCAACGCGACCCTGGTAAAGCGTGATCTGCTAATAGGGCACTTGCAGTCAGAAACGCTCTGGCTCATTTACTGGAAGATCAAGCTTTGGTAGAGTAGAGTGCATCACTGCAAGAATGCTATATTTTCAGAATACCCTGTTCGAGTAACATTTTTCTATGTGCAAATTTTTCAAAAATTATACCTTGTGTAAAATATCCAAAAGCACAACAGAAAAATTTCCTCTTTTAATTATCTCATTTTCTCTAGTTAAACCATATTTTTTATGGCCCATTTATTATGCTTCAAGTATATATTTAGACTGTGTTGAGTGTTCTATTATTCGCTATATTCGGTGTATACCATAATATGTTCAGTATTGTTGTTATTATCACATGTTTGTGTTATGTTTGTAAAGATTTTTAATGCATTATTTGATATAATATCTCTGTCTTACGTGGCATTTTTACATATTGTTCACGTCTGTCCAACTATGAAATGTTAGTTTTTGTAATATTTTACGGTCAAATTGTAATTTTAAAATTGTCATCATAATTTGTGTTGGTTGATATGCTCTTGTAAGTTAAGCCAGGGATTGATGATGACTGTGACCCTAACATTCGAAACCGTTTCCTTTAAATAAATGAATTTGTGAAGATAAGACTTTTGCTTACATATATTTATACTATTACATAACATTTAATTTATGACTTTGATACTTTGGGCTAGAACTAAATCCTTGATCAGCCTTTTCCACTCAAATTAGTTTTTCGAGATATAATTTTGTAGAAACTGGAATCGTAAAATAGATAACGAAGAGATAAACCAAGGCAAAAATAACGTCGAAGTTGTGATAAGTAGTCTATTTTATAGATTCTTGCTTTGCACTTGATAATGCATGTCCAATCACTTATTTGGCCACCAAAGTGTAACATCTCGCTCCCAACTCCTACACGAGTAGGATAAAAACAGCTCTGATATTAAATTGAGCATATTAAATAGAGGTTATTATTGTATTCAAAAATTTGCTAAAAAGTAATAATTATCTTATTTATTTGCACATTAATTAAATATAAGTGGAACTGATATTATGCAAGCACTCCTAAGTTCTGCACGCATTTGTAGAAAGTAGTATCGATTTAATTGCAATAAATGTTTACACATGTTGATTAACATAATGGAGAAAATTAGTCCCGTTTATAATTTAAGAATATAAATTGGACAGTTACGCGTAAAGAGAACCGCATTTCCTAATTAATAAAGGTCAATAATAATTATAGGTATAGATCTAAACCAATTCTAGTTTTGACGCTTAATTAGGTGCCTACCCTACCTAATGGAATTTCAGTCTCTTAAACTTGCTAGATTGTAGTATAAATAAAAATATGAATAAAAGAGCTGGCCGTTTCGTTCAATGTTAATTTTGAGGTCGAGGTTCAATAGTATGCACATAATAATATATAAACCCTTTAATGTTCTAAGTAGATGATAAAAACCAAGACCCATCAGATTTACAACTCCCACCCATCTGCGGATGTACAAAATGAAAATTAATTGTTAATTATTAGATTCGTTGATCATAAAACCTTTGCAATGATCACGGTATTTTCAACTAGTATTAGTAGTAGGAAAACTGAGTGTTCTTATAGGTTGTCCGGTGCAGGAATCTTAGTCTCTTACGAAAAAGGTGCAAAATACTATGCCTGCAGTTAGAGCAGAATAGACTTAAATTAATTCTTAGCAGATGCAGTTCTGCTGTACTGGGTTACATTCCAACTAGATCAGCTCCGGAAAGTTGACTTGACTTAAGATATAGGGGTTAGCGCTGGTACGAGGCAATTTGCCAGAACCCCCCCCCCCCCGTTCCCCCCCCCCCCCCCCCCCCCCCGTCGGAGCTTAGCTAGAGCTCAGACAACTCTCCGAGATAGGTTACACCCTGTTGAACGGTAGAACTATTCGGTAGAACCCCCAGCATATCGAGTATGTATTTCTGTGGGTTTGCACTTCTCCAAATCTTCTGGACGGTATTGTTAAAAATTGTCCCACGAGAACATCCGGTAACTACAAGATTATAAGTTAGTGAAAAAATTAAATTTTTTTGACTACCAGAGAGTGAATATCAGCGAATTAGTGAGTTTTGGTAGATTATGAAAAAATTGGATAAAAAAAATATATAGGCATATATCTTTTAAACAAATGTTTATTTGAAATTCATAATAGTGTGTTTCTCTCAATCAGGACAGTTAATTCCAATTTAAAATATTTAAATTAAAATGCGATAACCGTAATTTTTCATTACCGTGTTCAAGTGCATTAAATCGTTCGCTTTGTGACACTTTCAGATCATGTCTCGTGAAAGATACTCTGATTTTCAAAGTCGTAAGAAATATCAAGAATATGGAGTTTTAGCAAGTACTCTCTATTTACTACAGTTACCATTATGATGGCATTTGGTAACTTAAAATGAATCATATATGTACGTATGTCTTAATTTGGCGAACGATCGCAGTTTCGCCTATGAGTTAGTCAAACTGAGAGCCCTTTGCCTTCTTAATGGTTTGTCATCTAACACCACCGACGGAAATTTTTGTACAATAACGAGTTACTTCCTAAAGTAAAGATAAGATTATCGAAGAAGGGCATGAAGATGACGAGGGTCATTAAAAGGGCTCTCTTATATAAATGTTGGTTATGGAATGATGATGCCTCAAATATGTCAGTATCCTATTGGAGGTTCGTTGGTTTGTGCCGAAAGACCTCGCATTTACCCGGATATCCCAATCATTCTGACCGATTGTTTACATTAGTAGCAGTTTTGTAATTTATGCTCGCAATAAAAATTTGGCAGAACTTTCAGTGGGTGGTATATGAAAGAATATTTTTTTATTAGAAAATCTATTATCATGGCCTTCAGCTTTTGTCAAATATTCAGAAAGTAACAGTATCCAGTTTGAGGTTACAAGTAATTTATATGATTAGTTTAAATGAACTCTAGCTGTCACAAATATGAGCGGAAGGTATAAATTTGGAGTAGATTGATCTGAAATGGAATACTGTAATCGACTGGAAATTACCATATCTATAAAATCCACCAAATATCCATAATGCTAAGAGACTAGTCAGATCAATCATGAGCTTCAGGAACTCGGCAATAAGCTATTATATGTAGAATATACCACTTCTTCTGTTTAATGAACTTTAGTTGTAATGGAAAATACCATACCAACAATGTTTCAATAGCTTTCAATTTACCTGAAGATATTTTCAACGTACAAAGCTTCTAACAGTTGCAAATAACGCGATAATTATTGAGAATGAAAATGGAATTAGTAATAATTTTCCAAACACAGGGAATTCGCTTGAGAATCGAACTTTTAAATACTAAAACTGGACTGGCTCTAGATAATTATATCAAACCTTAAGAACACTGAAATAGGACCAAAAAAAATTAAGAATAATAATTAATAAAATTATTTCAATATTACAAAATATTTCTGTACCATTCTCTGTCAGGATCCCGATATAATAAATGAAGAAGTCTAATTTCCGATGTTCCTAAATCAACCTTTTGAAGATATGTTTGGATCCGGCCTAGGACCTGCTTTAAGAGATAGGGAAAAATAGTAAGGCGTTTTGTATACACTGAGAGCCCTGACAGATCCAGCA
Organism: Pissodes strobi; assembly: GCA_016904865.1. Taxonomy (NCBI): domain Eukaryota; kingdom Metazoa; phylum Arthropoda; class Insecta; order Coleoptera; family Curculionidae; genus Pissodes; species Pissodes strobi. The sequence continues at coordinate 12,535 of JAEQML010066456.1, read as the reverse complement.
CCTACAGAAGAATCTATTTACTCCGCCATATGTATTAATTCTTCACCAAAATGCCGACAAGACGCCTGATTGCGAAGTTCATCTTGTAGAGTAGTTTCGGTATAGTCGATCACCTTTCAGTCGTAAAAGCACTTGTAGTATAGTATAGAGATTTGTGGAGTTCAACACGCCCCTAATCCACATAACCATAGATTGTGCATTGCCCTTACGTATGGAGCTAAAATGTATGACTTAAAGTCATAACAAAAATCTATAAAGCGGTTATTGCTGGGTACGTATATCATTTAGAGATGAAATCCTTAACAATGTGATATGGCAGCTAATTTAAATAACAGGTGCAGCGAAACGGGTGGTGAAACTAAATTTAAATTGGGTTAGTCATGTAGGAAGAAACGGTGGGTGAAGCGAGTTTTGACATGGAGATAAAGAAGTAGAAGAAGATCTCGTAAACCATTTAGCTATGATTATGAAACGAATGATCGGAAAACGGGTGCTAACAGCGTAGGACCATTAAAGATGAAAAGAATGGTATTAGAGCAGATTATTAATCGTTATTATTTTATTGTGAATCTAAGTGGATCCCGCGCAAAAATATCTTACAACGGCTTTATGAATGCCATAACCGAAGAGCTTCATGTGAAAATAGCAATATTACAGATCTAAATGAAAAACTAAATTTATTCTCAAAAAATGCAAAACACAAGCGATATCTACTCGTGAAATGATTTCATATTCAGCGCAATTCGAAAATCATAGCACGTGTTCATGACATAAAGGAGGTACATCTTGAAAAAGAACTTAAGAAAACCTGAATTTTACTGCCTATTCACCAGGCAACTTGGACAATCAAAACATCCGTCACAGAGGCAGTGACATTCATATTATTTTTATTACATTGTTGAAGTATGAAGAGAATCATTAAATTATAAACGAAAAAATGGCCGCAATAGATCAGTACAGAAATGGTTCAAAGAGAGAAGATGGGGTTAGCATCGAAATCTCTCTGTCTCTAATTTATAAAAGCTCTTAGCTTAATGCAGTAAGAAAGACCTACGTAGGACTAGAATCTATATATGCTGAGATAGCCAGAAAGCAATTATTTTCTTGGATCATTTCAGCAATGGAACTTGGCTCAGATTATCATCAGTTCCTCAATGAACTGGCCTAAAATAGGCATATTATTCTCAGATGAGACCCGGGGTACAAGATATAATTGAAGCCATGGAGAATTTGTTGAAAGCATGTTTAAGGACAAATACAGGCAATACATTTAACTTTTACTAGACTCACTACATTAAAATGCTGCCGAAGTCTAGCATTAAATATTTTAGGTTAGTGCCGAAATTTTTAACCATATGTTGGTAACTGGAATATCAGCATAAAATGCAAAACAGAACGATAAATGAAAACTGCAGGTAGCTGGAAAATATAAGGGAATTGAAGACATGGATCATCTCTTGAAGTTCTGAAAATACAGGCAACATATTTAATTTGTCCTAGTCTAACTACATTAGGAAACTGCCAAAATCTAGCATAAATTAACTGAGGCTAGTGGCAAGCTTTTTAATCATGCATTGCTAATAATTGTAGTATCATCAGTGTAAAATGCAAAGCAAGATGCAAAATGAATTGCAGGTAGTGCAATATATCAGTAGAAGCTCTGGAAAATATAGAGATACTCCCAACCATATTATAAAAAACTTAATCTGCGTAACATCACCAACTTTGCCAATGGAAAAACTTGCTAGTTAAATGGTTTTTGATAAAAGATGGTTCAGACTGAGATGGCGAAAAGTTTTATTCTCTAACGACCGAAATTTATTTAATCCTTTCAATGGAGAGTATTACTAAATTCGCGAGACCACCCAATACTGCAACATGTGTATAAATGTTGGACAAACAGGAAGATAATTTTTTTATTATGTTCGGCAAACACATGAATGGAAAATTATGTACCACTCATATAGCGGTACGTGTGCGGAGAAGATGGTGGACGTTGGATTTGAAGCGCTGTAGGTTGTAGTTTTTAGGAAACGTTATTCGGAATTCCATTTCACAGCGAGGTAGTCCTCCAGAAAAAAGAGCCACGTAACAGCGACGTCATAGGTATTCGCAACTGAATCGTATGTTGATGAGCAGCTTGTGTCTGACAGGTGTTTCTGTTTTGCACAACTTTGGGCGGAATCATAAGTATCGGCTCGTTCGAACGCCTTCCGTACTAGTATCGATAGTAAAGAAGTAGTTTCGCCACTTTTCATCGACGTTCAAGGCTATCTGCGACTTTTTTTTTAGCATCATTTATTTCCTATTGCTTGCAATTCTAACTTCTTACTTCTAACTTACTATTTATCGAGCCTCAGAGCTCCTATGTACTAGATACTTAAATCTATGAGCAAATGCTCTGTTATAGGCATTACCCTGACGCAGCAGGGGATAAATTTCTAGCAAGATTGTATCAACTATTCCATTCTATATTCAAATTACCTGGGCCGTGCCCTTCAATCGTGCTCAAGTTTTGCTTTCCCCGCGGGGTGTTAGTGAAATGAATCCTAAGTTTACGTAAGAAAAACAGATGAGAGAGAGATCTACAGGAAAAACACAACGAAAAAACCTGTTTTGTAATGACAACACGAACATTTAGTATGTAGAATATATACATTATATACACTTTAACACCATCTTATAGGGTGGCAAGTTGCATTAAATTGAAAATTAAGCTTTAAATATTTTATTTTTCGACTTCTGTTGTAAAGAATTGCAGTGTGTTTTGAATAATTGCTTCTTTATTGCCTTCGCAGGCTTCAAGCAAGCCTGCGAAGTCTTCGAGTGCTCTGAGCAGCTCGTTCATATCAACTAAGCTATTAATTTTATTAGTGACTGATTGGAGTTTATTAAGAACGTTAATTGAGTTGTCTGCGAGAATGGAATTGTTGGTACTTACGTTTCTAATGCTATTTACACGAGCACTATCTCAGTTTTCGTGATCACTTTCGCATGCTCGAACACTTTCACGATTTTCGTGCACATTTTCGCGAGCACTGCCACTGGCGATGTTCCTTCTGATCGGCGGAAAGTTCTTGTCGAAGTTCCTGTCGTCTCTTGGCTCTCCGGTCCTCTGCCGAGCCGGGCGCGTTGGTGGTGGAGCTGGCTTGAATGTCTTGCCCGTCGGGCGTTGTGGTGGTTGTAGCTGGTCTACTTTATAGATGTAGACCGGACACTCGACGTCGATGGATCTATGGTCCCCATTACAGTTTACGTATTTGATTGTGTTGGTGGTATATTCTATGATCTGGTGGGGCCAGCGCAATTAGAGCACCGCCACCACCTTTGACAATAAGTCCAGGCATGTCCGAGTCCCTGGCATCGCTTACACTGCATGATTGGCTTAGCAGCTCTGCGGTAATCCCAGACAACTCGGACGTTCAGGTCTGTTCTGCATTTTTGATTCAAATGCTTTAGAGTGATGCCGGCCTCTGTCACCATTAGGTAGAGGGGGGCTCCAGTCTTCTTCATTTGATAGATCTCCTTCATATTCATATCATATTCTTCAATCAATGCATTGCGGATTTCTTGAGGGAGGATGCCACCATCAAGACCCTTAAGAGCGAATGCGTGCGTTCTTGCTGCTTTATCAGCGTAAGAGTGGTACTCTACTCCTTCGTTGTCATACATCCTTTTCAAGTTATTCCAATCTTTGTGGTCTTTATGCCACACGATGATTGAATTTCTAGTATATTTCAATTTATAGTCCTTTATATTTGCGGCGCGTAAACTTGCCGTGAAGTCGTGGTGGTTTAACTGGCCACCCTTGGTAACGATTGGAGATGGAGGGGTAGGCTTAGTGCGTAATGGTGTCTTGGGCGTCGGTATAACTCTCCTAGCCCTAGTTGCTGGTGCTTCTTGGGTGACTTCAGTGCTATCTTCTTCATCGTTATCGCTAAGTGGTTGGAAACTGTTCTTGGTTTGTACAGCAGGTTCACCGCCCATATCCAGGTAGACCTGTCTGATATTGCGTTTGAATTTGAAGGTCTTTAGTGGGACCTTAAACTGCCCACTAGAGCCCGTGGCATCGTGTATATCCATGGGCGTATCCTCTGGGTTAGTCTGGTCAGTCGGAGGAGCCACTTCCAATTCGGTGGGTGGAGCTTCTCTGGCTGCCTTAGTGTCTCCAGTTTCTAACTGCGCAATTGATGTAGAGGTCGCTTGAAGGTCGTCGATCACGCCACTGCTCTTCTTGCTGGTTGTTGTTGTTGTTACCTTCAATTTTTTCGAGTATGTTGGTGAAGAGTCACTTTTACCCTTTGCTAACGTTACTGTTGAACGAGTTGTTCTTTGTCTTTCTGACCACAGTCGATTTTGGACGCTACGATGTTCTCAATCTTTTTAGGATGCGCTTCTTTGACATGGGTCATTCCTCTGAAGAATGCCTCTTCCAGGTCTGTTTGCGCTGCGTTCTCGTCTTGGAAGATAGAGAACCAATGCGAGCATACACTGCATCTGGGAGAGTCTTGCAGTCTTGCGGCCAATCTTTCGATTTCTTTCAGAGTTTTCGATTTATCGCTAAGATTGGAGTCCCTCGATATCTTAGAGAGATCATCGCCCGTCTCGGACATTTTAGTAAGGCCCGGGCATCCGTCCCCGGAAACTGCAAAAGTATAAGATTCTTAGTGCCACCGTGTACACGATAGACTGTTATCTCGAGTTTAAAACACGAATTAACGATTTTAAGTGCGAGCGGGCTCGATTTGCCGGAGACCCCGCGAAATCCGGTACGTACAGTTAGACGGTCACTATACGACTATCAAGGACTTTACTCTTTAGTTAATTCTGGGTGATCCACAAGACGAACTGATCTCCTCTGTATCGAGTCCAATATCTTGAGCAAATATTTGGATGCCAAGCTCCACACTTTGGAACAGTATTCCAGGATGGTGTTATGTGAATCACATAGAGCAAGATCTGATGAGGCGCATACAACTTTTTTCCTCTCTAGGGTACTCCTAGCTTTTGTGCGGCTACTTTGATGACGTAATTACGTCAAGGCATGTTGTTTTCTACGTTGATGCCTAGCAAGCTTATGTATAAGTCCATAATCAGTGTTTGCCTTGTCAATCAGGTGCTGCGGTGTTTGCTTTTTTTTTAGAAGACAGCTGCTTGAGTCTTTCTTGCTTTAAGCTTAAGATTGTTTTTGCTCACCCCATTCCCCGATGGCGTTCGTATCCCTATTGATGGCAGCAATCTGATTATCTCGCTCGCATTGGGAACGAGCAGCGGTCATTATTGGAATCTGCGACATGAATGAGGGCATGAGAGCTCTGTCGGCTGTAAACCGGTAAATAGAATTGTTTGTCCGTTCTAAGAGATCGATGATACAGAGCAAAGAACCCTTGCGACATGAACTAAGGCATTGAATTTAAATTCCTCTGAGAGATGTCCATCAACACCAGCTCGGGTGCTTCGATTCCTTAAGAAATTGGAAAGCCATAGAAGCAGTTCAATCACGCCATGGACACCTTATCAAATGCTTGGGAAATGTCTAGAGCCATTGCACGAAATTCACCGTAGCTCTCTATGGCTTTGGTTCACAGAAGATATCACGTTGATCTGTGCTTGCCGGAGCCATACTGACGATCGCTTTCTGCGTTGACTTTGAGCATAATGAAAACCAAGGCAATATTGAACGGTAGTTATTTGAAAACCTTTTTTTACCTTTCTTTGGGATTGGTTGCACCTTAGTGCATTTCCAACTATCTCTTTGACGCCCAAATACAGAGTAATTTATCAGAAATTCTGACTTAATGACAATTAGTCTACCAAAGAGAAGAAAGTATTTTAATACATGAAGCACCGACCTCCACGAAAATAAAATATTTAGGGTAGTTGTTTGTTTGCTGTTAAACATGGATATCACACTACTGAAGTATCAACATATTCATTAAATCAGAAAGGGCGGCTAGCCGTAGTAGTCTGGTACAGAGATTAAATAAAAGTAATTTATTAAGGTCCATAGCGGAATTTAGCAGAAAAAAACCTACTGAGGAAGAAAATCAATATTCTCTTAGATAGCCAGAGAACCATGGAATTGTTCGATTATTTCCAGCATTGTAACTTGCTGAGATTATCAGCTGCTCAATGAACTGGCCTAAAATAATCGGGTTATGCCGGTATGAGTAAGGGAATTGAAGACATGGATCATTTGTTGAAAGTATGTTTAAGGGCAAATACAAGCAATATACTTATTTATCTTCTACTAGACGCACTACATTAAATAGCTCCCAAAGTCTAGCATAAACTAACTTAGGTTAGTGCTGATCTTTTTAACCATATATGGCTAACTGGAATATCACTATAAAATGCAAAACAAGATTAAAAATGAAAACTGTAGGAAGCTGGAACATACAGCTACTCCCAAGTACAAAAAAGGTGTGTGCTTAAAACCGTATGACTGAAGTGAAAACTTTAACAGACGATATTAAACACTTTTCACACGCGGTAGAAGTTAAACCTTCATAAAACTAATCCAAGTACTAACCCGACGTGGGTCAACTTCAGTGATCGGCCGACAACTACTTTTTATATTTTACTCATGGTAAACATGTAACAACTGTATATTGTGTTCTCTATCATTCTTCGTTCATCCTTCTCTAAGGTAGTATTAGGTTACCACCATAGATCTATATCTTCTAGTTCGGGTATTTTTTTTCTTTCCTCGTTTCTGTTTCATCCGTTTCATCTAGTCTCAAGTCACTTCCATTCTCAGCCGGCTAACAGCACTAAAGAAGTTTTGAAATTTGTGTCACTTTTTCCGTTTCCTAGTTTCCGTTTCATATAATCTAGAATCACATCTAACGAAACAAAAGAAGTTTTCACTTCAAAAACTTAAACTCCGTAGCATCACCAAACTTTGCAAAATGAAAAACTTACTAGCAAAACGGTTTTTGATAAAACATGGATCAGAGCGAGATTTTCTTCTCTGTAAACCAAAACATTAAATCTATTCAACACAATTAGGCAAGATCAGATACATCTCTACTATGTTCGAATAGTATGGAAAATATCAGAAACTCTCACTTAATGAAAATTAGTCTACGAAGATATAGGGGAAGAATATATTATGATATATAAAGCCATAAGTACCACGAAAATAAAATGTATGGGGAGGAAGTTTGTCTGTTATTAAACATAGAGAAACAAAATTTGCAAACAAATGTATGAAACTTCCGAGAGTGCAAAATTACTAAAAACAAGATAATTCATTTTTAGAAAAACGCAAAATTGGTTGGAATTATTTCTTGCTGATTTAACTGGATTATTAGTTGGTAAATACTTTCTTGCTTTAGTTAATATTTAATCAAAATTGCCGGAAGTGATCCAAATGTACTAAATTACCGCTTCATATGCAATCAAAAATTACATATGAAGTATTTTGCGGTCTTCTTAACACGACTAGACCAAACCCAGAAAATCGACGCCTTTTATATAAATAAGAGTATAAGAGTTAGATCCGCCTCATTTCACCTTGCCTCAAATAGAAACGCTGAGAGATACGTGCAAAGTTAGAAAAAAATTGAAAACGTATTTTAAGTTTATGGTCTCTTAATTTATAATAAACTATTTTATACTGTTTAGAAAATGAACAAACCAACATGTGTCACTATAAAAATATTCAACAGAGAAAAGTCGTTCTTAAAAATCTGGGAAAATTCAACAATATCCTAGCTTCGGCAGCTTGATGGTTAAATAAATATTAATGGAGCAGACTTACCTTAAGTACTTATTTGGTTATTAAGGTAGCATTAAGTCGCTATGGCGACTTAATGCATTCTCATCATTCAGAACCAACTCTTGTTGCCCGTATTTTCTCACATATCTAGCAAACGATGAGAAAATAATATAATAATCAAGATCAGCTTTCCAAATTTGGCTATCTTGTATCCAGTTGGAAGATCTTCTATAAATATCATTTCCTATTCCTGCATCACTTATTATGTATATATCGGCAGCCCAAATCCACTTTAAATAAGCAATCCCTGTCGACCAAATCCATAATCTTTGCTCTTTCTGAGATGAAACTCGGATAATTGTTGCTTATTCCTTGGCGGCATTTGTATTGAAAAATATCAATATATTAAATACGAATCAATGACAGACATATAGGTATAACCTATTGCCTAACTGCATTGCCAATGACCAAAATGTTTCTGCTGGTAAAAGGTTCGTCCCAAGCCATCGAAGAGGTTTACATTGCTGATGCTTTGCGAGACTAAGGATCTGCTATTTGATGCAAAGTCGCATAACTTATATCTACAGAAAACTATAGTAATAAGTAAGTAAAAATATTGTGTGGTTGTGAGCTACTCCCTAGATGTGAAACTTCATCCGCACAAATCAGAATCGGAGAATAGGCTAAAGGCCTGCACGGGGTATTAGGTATACGACGCTACGACGCATAACTCTTTTTTCTTCTATCTCGACCAATGCTATATTTCGCTCTCTACTTCAGTTTGCCTCACAGTATCACTGTGCAACGCTCTTCTTTTATCTTTACCTACACTGTAACTCTCTCTCTCTCTACTTTCGATCGACTCACGCCGTGTCACACATTTCGCAACGCACCACTTATTTCGTAACATTTCGTACCCCATCACATATTTCTTAACATTTACGTAACGCGTTCATCAGCTTACTCTCCAGGTACAGTGCGCGTAAAGAAGTTTCACTTCAAAAAATATAAGACTTTATAGCATATAAGCGTTAAAAAAGACTTACCTATATTATTCATTCCTTGTAAAAAAACATTACTTACCATCTATATTTTCAGTGTTGATATTTTGGTTACCTATGCAATTACTTTTCATTTTTGAAAGAGAACTATACTGCGATGAACGAGTTTAACTCGAAATCAAAATAAATCAATGTGCTTCAAACAAAGGATTTTCGTTGCTGTGTTTTCACTTCCTTCTTTATACATAATTACAAATTAATACCAGATGTTGGGAGCAGAATATGAATTGCCAAAACTCCTAATAATGCCTTTTATAATCGCAATGATACTAATTTATTCCCAACTCTTCGTGGTGCGTATAAATGGGTCTAAATTCAATTACCAGATCAGTAATAGAAATTAAACCGATCTCGTACTCAAAGTTATTACTTTAATTATCCCTTATAAATATCAAACTTTTTAGTGTCTCAGTTTTTTCCTCGCAAGTTTATTACGTCTACTTTAAGTATTTATTTGATTACCGTATATATTTATCGGCTTTTGATAAGAACGCGAAAAGGTTTATGTAAGAATGGGTTTGTTGGCTTTCAATTAGCGGAAATATTAAGTACACTTAGATCATGTCAGTTACTATAATATAAGTTTAATCGTTAACTTGAATCAAATAGTTAGCATATTTGAAAGCTTGTTTTCTCTCTTAAACGTCCTATTGTCGGGGAAATAAAAAGTTTTGAAGTAAGCACCAATGCTCCTGAATTATTATTTCTGGTTCAACATACGATCAGAAGAAGAGAGATTTATCTCCCTAGTCCCTTTTAAATGCAGCTAAGAAAATCATGAAGTAGTTTACATTTTATAGCACATTTTAAAGAATAATAAAGTTAATGCTACCAAAAGTATCCGAGTTCTTTATAGGCCAATCCGTAGTTTTAGATTGGGTTAATTAATCGAATCACAATTTTTCGAAACATCGAAATTCAATTAATCGGAATGGTATGTTCTTCGAAAACTCATTTCATCGAAACGAAATTAATCGAAAGGACAAGTTGATTGAAAAACCACGTTTCAAAAATTATGTATTATAACTAAAGACCGGATATTTATGCATTTTTTGCATATTTTTGTGTTTTTGAAGTAGAATTGCATGTTTTAATAACTATTACATACTCAAGCATATTTTGGGATTTTTGTGTATTTTTTTATATTTTACGACCTCCCGCCGCCGCCGCCTGAACACTTGAACTCGATTTAGATTGAAATTTCCCTTAGAGTGTAAGTAAGTAGGCTAATAAGGTACATAAAGTAGTAAATTATTCTTTTATTGAGAAATTGCATTAGCCTGTGCGTTCCTTTGGCCAAATGTTTTAACTAGAATTTCTTTACCTACACCTTAGACCTTCTGTAAAGTATTTATTCGTTCCCATTTGTTACAGTTTAACAGTATTGTTGAGGTTGTCGTTTGTCGTCACCGCAGTTAGTGTTTTACGCCCAAACAAACTGAAAATTAAAACGAAAGTAGTGGTTGTGTCGACAATACGATGTACTTCGTGGATTAAGCCTTATCCAGAACTGGTTTTAGACGACGATCATTTTTTGCAAGCCTTGTTCAAAAGTTGTTTCCTACTCGAAGAAATAGACCAACACAAGGCGCCGTCTCACATTGCTAAGGTTAACAAGATGAAGTCCGATCACAATCAGTCAATGCTGAAGCAGTCCTTTAACAACGAAAACCATGGCCAGTCAGAATTTAACGAAGATCTGTGTAAAGTGTTTTTGGGTGCTAATATTCCTTTAAGCAACGAGGGTTGGTCAACCCGCAAGTAAAGACTTTTCTAGCTTAATCACCGTTACGAAAAAGCGTCGTTGGAAAGATGTGCTAGGTAAAATAAAGAAATTTCAGGTAAAGTAAAAGGGTGGTAATATTTTATGCAGATAATTTCCATAAATTAAAATACTTAATTTCACAAAAGTCTGATGATTCACAGTGTATCCAACAGTGTAAAGAAATGTTATAGTGGAATAATAGTATTTCTAGGTGGCAGTATTTTGCAAGTAGAAGAATCGTATATGAGTCTACAATAGTCAATGAATATAAGACGTGTACAAAACTACAAACAAATACGAGGTGAGGTAGGAAAAACAATAGTGTCAAAATTAGAAAGTTTATTAGAAAAAAACACAGCTCTTAAGGTCTTAAGGTAGGTCGCAAATTTCAAGCACCTATGTCTAACAACTGACTGGGCTGTCCTCTTTGATGGTGTCGATATCAAATTTTGTACATTTAAAAAAACTTTATCTATCCTGGCGTTCAAATCCTTTCCGTTTAGGCCTATCAAAATTAAACAACATAAACCCTGGTCAACTAAAGGCTTACGAGCATCTGTAAAGAACATGCGTTCATGATCTCACCTAAAAAAATACTCGGACAGCGTCTTCTTCCATGACTACGTGACACTTTACAGAAAAGTATATCATAAGACTATAAAAGCTGCCAAGGACATTTATTATAATGGGAGGCTGGCTAAATTCGGTAACGTTGCTAAAGAATCATGGTCTATTGTGAATGGTTTAAGGAATAAGACTTCTTCGTCTGACACTATCGCTAATTCACCTGATATCCTAAACAATTACTTTGTAAATATGGCCAAAGATTTAATTAATTAATTTAAAACACCATAACTCCTTTTCATGATCCACTCTCATATCTCTCTAATGCTAATGTGAGTTTACACAGTTTCTGCTGAGCTTCGCAGAACGAATAATGAGATTTAAAAAAATCCTCATCTGGGACTGATGGGCTTACTATGAAAATGTTCTCAAACCTGCCAGAATGCACATTAAACCATCTTACTACTTTTATTAACAAGTCATTCCAAAATGGTTTTTTTCAAAGACGGCAATAATTATTCCTTTGCATAAAGGAGGAGATAAAGACCAAGCTTCGAACTATCGCCTAATTGCACTCCTTCCCACATTATCAAAGATCATTGAAAGATTGGTTAAAAAAAATGCTTTTATCTTTTCTCTCTAAATATAAAATACTTACCACCCATCAAGTTGGATTTTTAAGTAACAAATACACAAATGATGCTATGTTTTCCCTCTTTAATTATGTATACTCCAACCTGAACAACCATCACTCTACAGAAACCATTTACTGTGATTTCTCTAAAGCTTTCGATTGTGTAAATCATAATATTTTAATTAACAAGTTGCAGCACGACGGATTCAGAGGAGTGCCTCTCGAATGGCTTAAGTCGTATGTTAATAACAGAAGTCAGCTTGTGAGGGTTAATACGTCGATGTCTTCTTGCAGGCCAATAGGTGGTAGGGTACCCCAGGCCTAGGGTTCTGTACTAAGCCCAATTTGGTTTCTGCTGTTTATCAACGACATTGCTTGCCGGAATATTAGCGGTAAGGTCTGTCTCTTTGCGGACGATACTAGTTTCACTTGGAGCAACCCGGATATTACGGCGCGTCATAGAGCTGTATCTAGCGACTTAATTACCATTAAATCATGGTGTGATTCTAATCTCGTGTGCCTCAACGTTTCTAAAACTAACTCTACGAAAAATTAAGATGTATTTTATATAACATAACCTATAAGTGAAATTGATAGTTTTCGAGATATTACCAAACGCATATTGAAAGGTTCCCTTTTTAAAGAATTGTAAAATCTAATGGTTAAGTTAGTTTATCAAACGTCTTCCAGTTAAGGTTTTGGCGATTTAGAACATTAATATATATATTTTTTTCGAAACTCAATTAATCAAAACGGTAAGTTCATCCATAACTCATTTCATGGAAACT
>JAEQML010066455.1:0-19978 GCA_016904865.1 Pissodes strobi | reverse complement strand
ATATCATATCCAAAGAGAAAAGTTGACCATTAATTAGTTGAAAATTCCCATTATTCTACAAACAAGTATATTTTATCTATATACAAGCTTACTGCTATTCAAAATAGTAATTTTGTGGCACTCAGAACTGGACATTCTATTTCCACATTATGGAAAATAAAATTGAATTAAGAAAGCGTATTTTATAATTTGTGTGTATTAACTAGTAAGTGTGACATTCATAATGCGCACACCGCTCGTCGAGCGCCATAGGATCTCCCTTTAGTTTGTGTGCCAAAAAAAAATAACATGGGTGCTTATGAATGAAAAATCCTTAATATATGATTCGACATTGTATGACATAATATATTTATGATATTCTAACGTGATAAGCAAGGTCCCACTCTAGGGGACTTAAACAATGTATACATAAGAATTACTTTCCAGTGTATGTACGTGAACATACCTACTTTTACTAAAATATTGTTTAATACCAAAATAGTAAAGTGAGACACTGTGTAATAAAACCCTCAGTTTGACTGATAACTTTGCTACAATATTAGGTAAAATATTATTACTCCTCTCAGACTTGCTTACATTTAAAAATAATTTAAGTTGTTCCTACTTTATTTAATAAAAAAAATCAATAAAACCACTACACTGAAAAATACTCTGCAAAACAGGCACTATTGTCTCTGCTTTAATCCTCAATGTATGGGATTTTCTTTAGGATCAAAGAAAAAATATCATAAGTATCAAGTTTATCAATGTTCGAAGCACCAAAACCTTGACCAAAACACAACTATCAATAGTTTTAAAACATCCGAAAATATCACTAAAAAGGCTAAAAATACAACGAAAACGTAGAAGATGCAATGACAGCAATGGCGAAATGAAGGATGTTTGTCGTCCAGGAACGTCACAGCGACGACGATGTTGGTGAGGGAACCGCTGGGCACGGGGCGATATTAAGCTCTTATGGGAACTAACCATCCTCTCTAGTTTATTATTCTTGTTTTGTTCATAACATATACCTACTAGGTTTACTTGCCAGAGGCCATGAAATTCGAAATCTAACTAAGCTAATAGTTATTTGGAAATCTTCGAGATACTGAAAAAAGCTTTCATGGCGTGCATTTTATTACATATTTCCGAGCATATTTCCTACTACCGTTTTCAGAAAAATATATTTATTTATGTTACTCTTTCGAAATATACGCATGCAATAATTATTTTTTTCTACAAGCGTGCGGAAAGTACACACTTTCCGCACGCATGAGTGTGCTGAAAGTTGCACCAAAATACTTTCCGCACTGTTAAGCGTGCGAAAAGTATTTGCGTGCGGAAAAGAAATTCTCACTCATATACATTTTATTTGCATTGTTTAATGAAACATAAACAATAACAAATAACGTGATTTTAAAGTTAAAAATTACTTATTATTGACATTTATATTGAAAATACTATGCTTTGCATTTTGTAAACTTATTGCCGATGCAAAAAGGTCCCACGTTGACTGCGAACTAAGGCATGTTCTTTCAGTAGGTATTAATATCTCCCATAATAAACTTGAAAGAGATTGTTCAGCATTATTAATGGTATTCGTATTTTGCATGGAGCTGCTTGCTTCTGATAATGCCAAAATTGTATTACAAATACAAATACAAATATACTGATGTTTATTTTTTTGTTTTCAATCGATTCCTCTATGTACCTTTCCGCTACGCTACTGGATTTCCAGCCTCCGTGCCTTTTTATACTTGTAATATTCGCGCCTGAATCGGCAAGCATGGTCGTTGAGGATCGCCTGAAGCTATGTCCTGTATATTCTTCAGGATTAGGTAGACGCCAGAACACAGCAATCTCCGAAGGTATCTTGCCAATCATATTAATACCAACACATTGCGTAGTGCATTTGCCATGAATACATTTAACAAAAAATCTTCTGTGTGGTGTGGTTGAAGGATGAAATTGAGAATATCTTTTATAATAGTCTAGGTACAGGGTGTTCACCCATAATGTCCCCCCCCTTTAACTTTGTTAATTTTTAAGCTACAAGAAAAATAAAAAAACAAAATTGTAGGGTTTTTTATGTAGTTTTTGCACACCAAAAGAAAATAACAAAAAAATTGTATAGTATACAGGGTAGATCAAAAAGAACCATTTTTTTAAATCTAGCCCCCATTTTTTATTCGATTTTTCGATTCTACCTAAAATTCTAAGCATTTTTAATATAACACACTATATGCCTATTCCTAATACTTTAGGAGTTATTGACAGTTGAAGTCGCTATTTTTAATTATAATAATAATTCTTTTAATCATTTTTAAAACAGAAGTTACAAAAGCACTATTCGAAGCAATGAGGTCGAATTGAGGAAACTCTCTATTTACACCTCAATGACTTCAAAAGCTAAAAAAAAAGTTATATTCTTAGGTGGCTATTGCCATAAAAAAATAAAAGAACAAAACAAAATTGCGACTTCAACTGTCAATAACTCCTAAAGTATTAGGAATAGGCATATAGTGTGTTATATTAAAAATCCTTAGAATTTTATGGAAAATCGAAAAATCGAATAATAAATGGGGGCTAGATTTAAAAAAATATTTCTTTTTGATCTACCCTGTATACTGCACAATTTTTTGTTTTTTCCTTTAGGTGTGCAAAAACTACATTAAAAGCCCTACAATTTTGTTTTTAATTTTTTTTTTGTAGCTTAAAAATTAACAAAGTTAAAGGGGGGGGGACATTATGGGTGAACACCCTGTACATACATAAATGTTTTTAAGTCATTAGATATAACAAAGGTTCGACTTGAATAAGTTTTTGTGTTGGAAATTTTGATTACTAGTAAGTTGCCCTTATCATCAATATTATATGTTGATAAATACGTCAATTCTTCACGACGACACGCTCCAGCCAAGCCAAATACAGTGACCACTTTCATTAAAAGATAAATATCATCGGGTGCTTCATTAATAAACTTGGATATATCAGTTTTGCTGAATATTTTTGACTTTTTGGGCCGAAAACCAACATTCTGACGTTTCAAGTAAGCTGACATTTTTGAAAATCTTTCAATGTCAACATTTTTTCGTATTCTAATTACCATCTTCAACATAGAATATCTTGACCAAAGAGTGGATGGCTTACAAGTTTTCCTGACTTCTGAAAAATAAGCTAAAAGGATTTCTTCTTTAAGCCCTCTGACATTTATTTTTTCACACCACTGGTTGAACACATTAAATTCCTTCTCGTATCTTGTTCGGGATTTTTCGGGCAGTAATTCTAAGCTGGCTTTCTTTCTTCATCACTTTCCATCATTTCAGAGAAAAAAACCAAATAAAATATATATGAGTGAAGACTTCAAAAGTGTTTTTCATATATTTTTTAATATCCTAGAAACCAATAGACATACGACTACTATTATTATAAAAAAACATGTAACAACAAAATTATACCTGTTTTTTACTTCCGCCAGGATAGCTTTTTGGTTTTGAATGTAAATAAGTATTTTGTTTAATGTTTTTTTTCGGATTTTGATTGAGTGTTTTTGTGAGTGTGTAGTACCAAGGTAAAACGCTTGTAGAAAAATATTGTACCCAACACATGCGGAAAGTGTCTTTTCCGCACTCGACTGCTTAGCGAAATCCGCTTTGCGTCGTTCGGTAAACTGCAGTCGCGTGCGGATAAGTATCCCTTTCCGCACTAGTTAGGTAAATAACTATTAAATCGTTTAAGTCACCTGTTAAAATAGAATTGTGTATATGACAATAATTTGTAACAAACGTCACAAGTAATTTTGTCATTTGTAACGGTCAAGATTTGAAGAAATTATTAGTTTAAAAGTGTCAAATGAGGCAATAATTTCAGTAGAAAAAAATGCTCATAAGTCTGTCAGGATTGCAACAGATCTATTTCTCTAGATAATCGGTCATCTCGGGACAAACTTGCCACAGAAGCTCCGGCTTCTTCAAACAGAATATGCAGTTTATGTTCAACAACTCGAGAATGAAAATCAAAACTATCGTGTAGTACTTGTGAAATAAAGATTTGTCTCATGATTTTTTTAGTAGTTTTGTTTTCATTGGAATGAAAACTTCTTTAGCATGGGTGTGATTTGAGACTAGTAAAAAGCGATCTCTGGGGAAATCATTACCTTGACGTTTGGTGAGAGGGCTCAGTAATCTATATCCAGGGAGCGGTATCGCTGGTGGCCCTACCGGTAGCATAGCTACCGGTAGGGCCACCCATGCCGGTAAGGTCTCGAAGGAATAAAGGTGAAGCTAAAAAGATTCCCACGCGGCGTCTGATCCAGAGTGGGCGGCTGCAAACAGCGTCTGTTCTCCATGTTAGGAGCGGCTGATATAAAACATTCGCCAACCCGTCCGGCCAGCGCAGCGTGTCGAATTATAGTCAAAACCCCGTAAGATGAAACGCACAGATCAGCAACGGCCCTCAGTCTCCGGCGGCTCAAGTACTCTCGATCAAGGTAGCGGGCAGGCAAGGACAAGAGCAGAGGGTGCTAAGAATCCCCGGATTAGACCAGGCTACCAACGTGGGCGACAAATGCAGCATGTTGCAACTTATAATGTAAGGACTTTGCTGTCAGATAATAAAATGCTTGAACTGGAAAACGAGTTAGACCAAATAAAATGGAACATAGTAGGTCTAAGCGAAGGTAGAAGAAAAGGGGAAAATCAGATAGTACTGAAAGGTGGTCACCTCTTACACCATAAAGGCCAAGATACGGCATCTGAAGGCGGTGTAGAATTTATCATCCATAAAACGTTGGTTAACAACATACTCGAAATCAAAAGTATATCTTCACGAGTGATATTAATGTTAATGGAAATATATAATCGATACCATCTAAAAATCATCCAAGCATATGCCCCTACATCAAGCTCCGACGATGCTGAAGCAGAGACCTTCTATGATAATACTAGCAAAGCCCTACAATACAAACCAAAACACTATACAATACTGTTGGGAGATTTCAAAAGGCAGAAGATGATTACCATAGCGAAACCCGTAAATAGATGGATCCCCCCTGAAAACATACAGTCATACCAACAGAGGATAGAAGAGACATTGGAGGGATCATTGAACGCACAGGAGAGAAAAATTGACTTAGATTTATTAACGAGAATATATTGGACGCTGTGAGAGGAGACACATTGCCGGTCCACAAAAAAAAATGGAAAACTAAACGCACGCACAAAAACGCTTATGAAAGAGAGAAGGGAAATGAAAGACAAGTATGATGCAAATCTCCCAAAACTGAAATCTTTAAACAAAGCCATATTAAAATCTATACGAGATGACATTAGAAAATCCAACACTGAAATGATAAAAAGTGTCTTCGATCACATGGCAGTTTAACAGTCCTTAAACGCAAATGCTGTCCCGGAAAGAAAAACATATGCATGCTAAAAAATAACCAAGATCAGACTATCACAGATATAGAGGGAATACTCAGACTAGTGGAATGCTTTTATAAGGAACTATACACAGACCAGCATACCCACAGACCAGCATCTCCAATACCTAAAATACTAAATGTGGGCTCGGAAGATATTCCAGAAATTACAACAGCTCTTTCTGGAATTAAAAGAAATAACGCACCTGGTGAAGATAAAATAACTAAAGAAGCTATCAAATATGGCGGAGATAAGCTATTAAGAGCCCTAAAGTTGTTTTTTAATGAATGCCTTGTTAAAGGCCTAGCACCTAGCAAATGGAACAACGCTATTACGCAAAAAAGGAGATATATCGAAATTAGAAAACTATCGCCCGATCAGCCTGCTTTTCCAAATATACAAGCTGTTCACCAAAATAATTACCACAAGGTCAAATGCCAAACTGAACGCCTGTCAACCGAGAGAATAGACTGGCTTTAGATCGGGGTTCGGAACTAATGATCACCTCCAAGTTCTTAGGAGCCTGATTGAGAAGTCGGTCGAATATAATAAAGCTTTAGTACTAATATTTGTGAATTATGTGAAGGCTTTTGACACAGTAAGCCAGCATGAGATGTTAAAGGCACTATCCAGCTGCCGAATAGACCATCGTTATACGACGCTCATAAAACATATATATATGACAACGCTACAGCATCTGTTAGACTTCAAGAAAGTACAAACCAATTTCCGATAAAAAGAGGCGTAAGACAGGGCAATACCATCTCACCCAAACTCTTCACTACGCTGTTAGAATATATGTGAAAGGGGATAGACTGGAAGGGGATGGGAGTAAATATAAACGGCGAAAAGCTAAATAGTGTTAGTGTAGGTGGAGAAATAGTAAGGGAAACAACTGCCTATACATATCTAGGACACGAGATCCGTATCAGCAGGGATAATCAAACATCCGAACTTGCTCGTAGAATAGGGTTGACATGGGCTGCCTTTGGCAAGCTTAAAGACGTCTTCAAATCGACACTCCCAATATGTCTAAAGCGAAAGGTTTTCAACCAATGTATCCTACCGGTGCTAACATATGGTGCGGAAACCTTAACAGTGACAAAACAAACTATAAAGAAAATCAGAGCAGCTCAGTAAGCAATGGACCGATTTATATTGGGATTTTCCTTAAAGGATCGAGTACCAAACATTGAAATCCGCAGACGAACCGGACTGCAAGATGCCATAAAAACTATAGCCA
Organism: Pissodes strobi; assembly: GCA_016904865.1. NCBI lineage: Eukaryota > Metazoa > Arthropoda > Insecta > Coleoptera > Curculionidae > Pissodes > Pissodes strobi. The sequence continues at coordinate 13,333 of JAEQML010066455.1, read as the reverse complement.
GGCTGAAATGGAATTGGGCAGGATATATCGCTAGAATGACGGATGATAGATGGACAAAACGCCTTACGGAATGGAGACCAAGAGCGGATGCCCTAAGAAGTAGAGGACGACCCCTAACCAGATGGTCAGTTGATCTGAAACATATATGTACAAACTGGATGCAGGCGGCTCAAGACCGAGCTTTGTGGGAGAATTTACGGGGGGGCTTATGTTCAGCAGTGGACTAGGATAAGCTGATGATGATGATGAAAAAGAGATCTATGGAATGTAGACTGCGAGAGAATGAGACAGAACACGTTTATACAGTTATTACATGTTTGCCAAGAGTAAAAAGTAGTTTTCGCCCGATCACTGAAGATAAGCAACGTCGGGCGTGGTTAGTAGTTGGATGTGTGACAGCTTGTGATTTCGCTTCTACCGCCTGTGAACTACAAACATTGTTTTTTGTATTTTATATAAAGAATACATTGTCTATTATACCTACAAGTGTATTTGCGAGGAAACAAGCGAGAAAATTTATATTTTACACTATATTGTTTTTATTCGATGCTCAATTGTTTTGCTGATAAGATTTATGAACAATACATAAAAATCCCCAAAATTTTCATATTTAACAATTTTCCATCTTAATGTTTTTTTCGTATACTTTGTTTATTGGATATACCAACTTAGATGGCCGAATCTTATTTACATCTATTTTTTTAATTGGTAACCAAATATCTTTTCTAGATATTGTTCATATTTATGTGTATTTTATTAATTTGTTTGCACACACTCATTCTATATTATTGTATTTTAGTCATTGTATAATTATCTTTGTTGGTTTTCAATTATTTTATGTAAATTTAGTAGGTGAAGCTTTGTGCACATAAATGAGTTCTTTCGATAATAAAGCATATTTTACTTCTGACGTTGTACAGGGTGTACCAAAAAGAGTTTAATACAAAAGTTGTTTGGATTTATTTAAACTCTTAAAATATAATATTTTTATATATACATGGTGTTTTTTGTGAAAAGTATCAACTTCCTTATTTTAATTAGAGTACCCTGTATATTAAGGCATTTTTAAATTCCGTGCAATTTTTGCCCGGTGTCATTTTTTTCGCTTTCTTTTAGATAATATTAATTTTCAACAGAGAATAGCAAATTTCGAAAAAATACCTCCACTCTCAAAAATAAAACTTACTTTTTACAAGATCAGTGTAAACTAAAATCTAACTGTAAATATTTAACTTACCTATGATTACACTGTTGGCAAGCAAAACATTCTAAATGATAGACATTACTCCTAGCCCTCATCACCATTTCGAATGCAGGAATAACTTTGCTGCACGCAGCACAATACCCTGTGTTTCCAAATAACCGTAAGTAGTCCCTTTTGCACAAGATTAAATTTGCTTTAGTGTAAAGGGTGGATCCAACTTCGCCTAACCTACAATCACAGCATCCGCACTTTAAACAGTCCTCGTGCCAGTACATGTCAAGCGCTTTGAGCAAATACCGTTCTGTAATTGGTTTACAGCACCCGGCGCACTCCTGGGGATTGCCCGAATTGGTCGGCTTCGTAGCCTCTGTTTTTGACACGTCCATCGTCATCATGGGGCCGTTAGGCCGGCTCTTTATCTGAAAAAAAAAGGAAAATATATTATTATCAGATTCCATATAATTCTAAAAATAGAGACTGTATGTTTAAACTTTTCAATACCTCAAACGTCGTTGAAGATTTAAATTACTAAAACGCGTAAACTATCCCTGTTCTAAGTTTGAGCTTGAACTTGAAAAATATTATGTATACATTCAAGGCAAATTATAAACTACGCGAGCGATCAACGTAAGCGATTATGAACCTTAAACGTGCAACGGTTGGCAAATTTTATTATATAAATACCCAAGCAAACCATCAGTTCGACAGACTTTGTTTCTCACCCAATCCAGTTCAACCAGTTAGCTGCAGCACACATGTGCGTAGTGTTCAGGGGTCCGAACATGTGACCTAGGGAATTAAGTCGCAGGTTAAGACCCCCCGAACACCACGCACATGAGTTTCACAAAATTCAGGTGCATGTACTTGGAATTACCCAGCTAAACAAATAAAGTCGAATCTGCGATAAATTTGTTATAGTTCCAAGAAAGACAATTTTACAACAGAATCTGGCATTGCTATTATATTCACCAAAGTATCCTCTTTAACATCCCTTCTCAACTGACGTAGATCTATCCCTAATCTGAGCTACATAACCTGCACGCCAACCAAGGCGTGGCTTCACGAAATACCGTTCGCGACAATATGTCACTACCCATTACTTGATAAAACTAAGCATAGCTGCAAGTATACAAAATTGAAATTAAATTCATTATGAATAAGTTTTACTACAAAACTACTAGCATTGAAGATTTGTGAATCTGACAGCTGGTGAAACTGAAACTTAGGTATCTCTAGTTGTTTCATTAAAAGTGTTACGGATTCAGCTTTCTTTTCAACCGAACTTGAGCATCTAAGCATCGTGCTTTTTTCATCTATTCCAAATGGGTAATGTTTGACGGAGATTTAGTGTTTAAAAACTCGTTAAAACAGCCGGTCATTCAACTCCTCTAATAACACAACATCCTCATTCAACAACTGCCACAAGGCAATCATAAATTCACAGCAGAAATATCTTGGTTTTTCCAATTTTCTAAGTGACGATATATCTGGCTCTCACAGAGCTCTCAGCATCATCAGCATTAAGAATTGTGGTATGTTGGAAAGGTGATTTTGTGAAGTATTGTTGAAGTTGAGAGCAGGCCTACCTACACTTGTATTTAGTGTATCGTAATATTTTTCCAAACTGTAATTATATTGGACGTAAAATTCCAAAACACTACTCTATTTAAATTTTCTTCTGGCACTTACGGAATAGCCTCTACTTAGGTATCCGTCCAGCTAATTGGAAGCGTAATTCAGTTGTTATTGTAGTTCCGGCGAGTGTACATCGTTCTAAACTCGTCTGGAATCTAATAAACCACCCTAATCGCGCACGTGACAATTTTATAGCACTTAGCTATTATTTTGTTTAATTTTGATCATATTTGTGATACATAAATATCAGTTTTTAACAATTATGTCTAGTAACACTTACGAAAATAAACAAAGACAACTTTGGATAAAGCTAGATGAAGATGAACATGAACAATAAAGGTATAATGAATCAGAAATCGGAAGTGGCATCGCCACTGATGATAATGAGAATGTACTAAACCAAGACCAAGAAAATAATGCAAATTTAGAAATTGATGAATAGAGAAAACAGACAAATGAAGAAGGTGAACTGGAGTCAACCAGTCAAGAAGTGGAACACTATGATGAGAGATCTAACAGCGAACAAGATAATAATGAATAAAGGAAAGGATGACACAAAATGGTTTAAACATTGCACTAATACTAGGATTCGAATCAGGGCTCAAAATATTATAAGTCATTTACAGGATGTCAAACGAAATGCACGTGATTCTAAACCCGACTTAATTGTTGGTCGTAATTATTGATAATGAGATGATCTCAGTCATTTCTACAATCCAAGAAAAAACTACAAAATATTATTATATGAAAACAAATGAAGTGGAAATCGAACCAGTGTTTGGTTTACTTTGTATTGCTGATATGTTTCGAGCTAATCACAGAAACCTAGAAATTCATATCTGCCAAAAGGTTAATTTTTCTGCTAACCTGTCTCAGGTTCCGAGAATAGTGAAAGCAGGACAAAAAGACGAGTAGTAGACAAGCTCGCCCGAAAAAAAAGCTGTAGTTGACAAGTTTGTCAATAATTGTCAATCTTCTTATACCCTCAGTGAGTATATATCTCTAGCCGAAACGTTACAGTGGTTTCAAGGCCGGTGTTCATTCTGCCAATATATCCCAAAAGGACTTTGCTGAATAACTTCATATCCAAAAGTGGTGTCATGATTTTGATATCTTATCCACTCAAGAAAAATTAATAATCTAATTAATGAGAGAATAACTAAATGATTCTGCGTACTTTACAACGAAAACTACCAAAGATTACAGAAAGTAGCAGCAAATCATTTTAATTTTTGATTAAAATAAAAACAGTTATGAAGAAAATAGGCATTACTGATGAAGATATAGAAGAATTAAGTGAGGAAAGAGGAAAATAATAGTAATGATAAAGCAAATGATGACAATGTTGAAGATAAACATCTCTCTCGATATTCATTTTTAATTAAAATAAAACCAGTTATGAAGAAAATGGCCATATATAGAAGAAATAAGTAGTGAAATTGACTGCCAAGAGCAGAATAGTGGTGATAAGGCAAGTACTGCAAATGATGACAATATTGACGGTATACCTCTCCCTCGATTTTTATTTTTGACTAAAATAAAAACAGTTATAGAGAAAATGGACATGATTGATGAGGATACAAAAGAAATAAAAAATGAAACTGACTGCCAAGAGGACAATAGTGATGATAAAGCAAGTACTGCAAATGATGACAATGTTGAAGGCACATCTCTATTTTTTATCTATTTTTTGTTCGATTATGTTATATAACCTTGCATGTATTCGTGCTATATATTTTGACTTTGATGTTCATTTTTAATAATTACTTTGCCGTCCTGAAATATTTGCGAAGAATGCATTCCCGGAAAGACTAGCTAGCCACTTCCATTTAGATCTTTCCGGTCTGACAGTGGTTATTTGATGTATTGCTAGATAGATGGGCAAGTTATGAGGGACCTAATTGACAAAGCTATTTAAATAAATAATACCATTATTAAAAAATAAATTATGTTTCTAGCCAGAAAGGAGAGTCTGCATGATTCTTAAGATTTTTTGCAGTATAAAATCGGAGTTAAACAAATTACCATATCGCAAATACGTTTCGACAAGGACGATGTCGATGTTTTTGGATTAGGAGGAAATAAGCCATTCTAGAGCCATAATTCAGTTCATCGAATTGACTTTTATTATCCGTATGGCATAACAGCTTGTTGATAATGCTAGATAGATTTTCTATTTATTTATCAAACTTAAGTAATTACCAACAGATAATAATATTGATCTTTGAAATGTTGAATGAAATAAAACAGAGTTTTATCCACAATACCGAAACAGACTGTTTCGGTATTGTGGATAAAACTCTGTTTTAGTACATGTTGCCGAAGGTTCCAAACCCCAACGTTGTTGAATGAAAGGAAATTACAGTCACACCATACTTTAATATTAGTTAGGTCTTCCATATGCCTAAGAAATCCGGGATCTTTATGCTGGCAAGGAATTGTGGTATCGTCTGCAAGACGATGTTCATGGACCCCTCTTAATGATAGGTAGCAGATCATTAACATATATTAAAAACAGCAGAGATTCCAGAACACACAGACTGTTAGGTCGCGTTTATCTGAAACTACCCGTTTTAGATTACTAACGACGGTTCGAAATAAAAGCCGTATTTCCTAGTTCAAAAAATACAGCTTTATTGATACCTTTAGAGACGGTTTGGAAAATAAACAATTCCGACAAAACAAACTAATCGTATACTTAAAACTGAATTAATAAAATAATTATTGCATGCCCGAATTTAATGTAATGTAAGGCTTATAAAGACCAGAGACCAAAATAAATTCCGTTAGAGTTTACAATCTAGACGCTAGACGCGATCAAGTGTCTCTGCTCTTTTCCAATTACTCGACGATACTGATAGTCAATTTTGGTCCTAAAACTAGGCATGAAAATAAATGGTAAAAGCACACTTGTAACCAAATATAAGATGCAGGTACCCCAGTTGCCTTCGGCCATAAAAAATATAAGGGTACGAGCCGATGACGTTTCTATTGCAGACTTTTGCTTTCGCCCTTCCAATTACTAGTGCGCCTTTAAAATGTATAAGAATATTTATACAGGGCGAAATAAGTGAAAATTTAAAACTATCTCTAACACAGACCCTTAAGGTATCCCCGCAGTAACACTTAACTCTTTAGGAACACACTTACTTCGTTTAGAAAGGTATTCTACTTTCTAAGCCAAGATAAAGCTATAGCTGTAGACTTCATGTTTCCGCATCAGTATTTCATGTGAGACACAATCAAATGCTTTGGCTAAGCCACAGAAACTACAGCGGTATCATCTCCATCATTAATCGTCGGCTACAGCTCTGTTAGCACCCCAAACATTACATCATCAATATTCTTGGATAACTGAAAAGAAAGCTGAACTGGGATAAGCGAACAATTTATTGCTTCCCAGAAAGCTTGCCATCCTTTAAGTAGCCTTCCTCCTACAATTTGAGTCTGAGTAGGTAGTAGCATAGTAGTCTAAGATTAGCCCTTGAAAACAGGTAACACCATAGCTTGTTTCAAAAACGAATGAAAACTTCCATGCTAAAACGAACAGTTACAGAGTTAAGAAGATTTAGAGAGATCCTAACAGACATGTCGTCCAAACCAGGTGCTTTTTTATTTTATTTATTTTAATTTTTGATATCCACAAAAGATATATTTATCAACAGGTGTAAGGTAAAAAGCATCCAGTACTCAAATATAATGTAGGAAAGATGAAGGATCAAAACACCGATAAGTAATATTCTTAACCAGGTTTCCAGCAATTGTGCAGTAGTAGGCTTTAAAATCAGAATCTTCGATGTTTTTGGGTTTGTCTTCCCGTACATCATTCACAATATTCCAGACCTCCCTGTGCGACCTCCCTATTACTGACAGACGCAACTCTATAAGTTTTTGTTAGATTCCTTACGTGATATTAAATTTATTGATGATATGCCTGGGAGATTTTTACAAATGTTTCTAAGCGAAGGAATCCAGGGTAGTATGTATACCCTGCATATATGTTAATACCAATATCCGTTCAACAGATGTTAGTAATCATGTTGTTTATTATTTCTTTGTTTACCGATGCCGCGTCTCTTTGTAAAGCACGTTTGCATTTGGTCCAAATCAATATCTCACAGTATTTAGCCTTACTTCTACTATCTGGCTTTTTGTTCAGACTACCAGATATAGGGTATTATTTTTATGTTTCTGAGTGTCTGGTAATATGTTCAAATTATGAAAGTTTGCTGATTTTAACTGCGTTGTTGATTTCTTTGTTTCTTATCATTCTCTTCATGACCTTAGCTAGTGACTTTTAAGCAGTTCGATATTTAGTACATGTTCACAAAAAGTTTTTTCCATGCGCATACACATAATTTACGCCTGTCAGTTCTGGTCCCAGTCCTTGCTTAGTAACTGTCCTTGATTTTTATGGCAGTGGCACAACCACTAAACAGAGATTCTATGGCACCCGACTAGCGGTATGTACGATACACGATTCTTGAATAGCTGTAGGTTGTAATTTGGGGAAAACAGATGCCCTGGGAGTGAGTTCCACAGTGATGCAGTGCGCCAGACAAAGGAATTCTTGTAAAACGATGTTCTAGGTGTTTCTAATTTTACGACGAATGAGTGCGCTCTTGCCATCTGTCATGATTGTATGCAATCGTTGCTTGGGGCGGGATGAGGCGGACCAAATCCCGGGATCATCTGCCGTGAAAATATCTGTAAAACATGGAGATCTCGGCCACATGTCTGCGGTGTTCCAGACTCCAGATCCTTGATCACCTCCGTGTCGCCGACGAGATGCACAGCTCTCTTCTGGATGGAATCCAGCAGCTTTAGGATGTGCTTAGGTGCGGCACCTCACATATTTGAGCAATATTCCAAGCACGGTCTTATTTGCGATTTGTAGAGCAAGCAGCTGCTGCGCTGTATACAGTTTTATATTGCGAAATAGCGCACCAAGCTTCTCAGAGGCTGATTTTGCGATGTCAGCAACGTGGTCATGCCAGGACATATTGCTGTTGACCGAGACACCCAGTAGTCTGATTGACAATAGTGAAGGAATGGCCGATCTTGTTATGATAATGTCAGGGCCCACCGTATTGGTTTTCTTGGCTGCTTGGGATTGGTTTTCTTGGCTGCTTGGGATTTTGCTGCATAGACTGAACCAGATTTCTGTCACCCCAAGTTCGAACTTTCTCTAGGTCTTGATTAACTGTTGTAATCTGCTCCTGTCTCCGGTCATAAGTCTCAGTCCTGGTAAAGATTTTTCTAATCAAAATTTGGAGACAAGGGTATTATCATATCTGCAAAACTGTAAACATGATTATTGGTTTCGGCCAACAGGTCGTTAATATAGATGAGGAACAGAGTTGGTGAAAGTTTCGCGCCCTCAGGCATGCCCGCATTAATGGTAAATATGTTTGAGATGTGTTCATCAAGTGCAACATGCAGAGATTGGTTCTTAAGGAAACTGGCAAGCCAGCTGCAGAGATACGCTAGCAGTCCGTTTGTTGAGCAATGCGTCATGCAGTCCGTTTGTTGAGCAATCCGTCATGCCAAACTCTATCGAATGCCTTGGAAATATCGAACGCAATCACTCGAGATTCTCCGTAGTTCTCAATTGCCCTACTCCTTATATGAGTAACATAGGCCAAGCCAATATATCTCCTGTCGATCTCTCTTTGCGAAACCCGTATTGGTTATCGCTAATTATTCTGTCGGTTTCGAGCTACTTGAGTAGTTGTTGATTGACTACACTTTCCATGACTTTGGAGATTATTTGAAGCAAGGCAACTGGGCGATAGTTTGATGGCGTGGTTTTCTTGCCTTTTGGGAACAGGTTGCACTCGAGCGACTTTCCAAGAAGATGGGTAGATCCCTTTTCGGTAAGACAGAGAAAATGCGAGCTACATTTAACTCAATCTTATTCAGCAGATTATTTACTATTGCTTTATTCCTTCATCAATCTAATTCAAGTGAAAGTCGGTTCTCCTTTTTAGAAATAAGAAATTAAAAAACACTAATTGATATACTCAGGAACAAACTTTAATTATTCCCTTTTAAGGTGGACATTATGACAAAAAAAGCATAAGGAAAAAAAATTGGTAAAAGATAATTTATTATTATAGCAAAGAAGAAAAATACACATATAGTATAATATGCTTGAAATGATGAAAACTCTTAACAAGCAAATATATCCATATCGCTTCATAATAATAAAACTGACACATGTAAAAGGCTTCTATCCATATAAAAAAAGTTGATTGAATTTTTACTTTGTGCAAACGCAGGTCCCAGTATGCTTTCATTTCATAATAATGTTTATTCGTCATTAAGGTTTCGCAGAAAATTTAAAAATCGAAGCCTTTCCAAAATCAATGTACTCCAAAGAGGAAATTAAAAATGCTCGGGCGCAATTCAATTTTTTAATTAGCGTAAAAATAACAATTATTTGTGCTTGAAAGTTCAAATTAACTTTTTATTGTGTAAGCGAAAACATAATTAACTTTATAACGTAGAGAGAAGGGCTAATAAGCGAAAAATACACAAAAAGAAATTTTAATTTTTGAGGTAATAAAGCGAAATAGTCATTTACTTTAATTAAAAACTTGAAAAGTATCCTTTGTTTTACTACTGTTCAAGGAAATAAAGCCTAAAGAAGTTGATTTTTTGCTGCTTTAAATTAAGGGGAAATAAGACTATGTATTCTTACAAATTAATTTGTTTTACAATTGTTAATTAAAGTTCGCTCTTAAGGATGTTATGAATTAGTACGTTGTTAATTCGGATTTTATATTTGAATGGTACCTGAAACGGAACCGGCTTCTATTTCAATGATTATGTGCGTTTATTGTGTGTTTATTGGCTCAATATAGATCGAGCATATAACATTAGCGGACCAGGAAGATTTGTAAGATTATACCCCTAGCTGTGGGTAAGTAGTCTTTTGAATGAATAATTTGAATTAACTCATGGATCCGAGTGTCGGCAGTCGCTTCTGCGGCACGGGGACTGCATGATGAAACTGGCCCCTCTCCCGACGTGTCCCGTCCCAAACAAGAACGCATCGTTGAGTAAACCAGTTCATATTAAGTTGTTTTGATGGATTAAATTCCATTTTAGGGTTCTAGTTTTGGTTTCCCCGTAATGTGGTGGAGTTATACCTTGAATTCTTGCAACCTGCGTTTCTCATGTAAGTTTTTGGGGTGTTATCAGGAGTGAGAGCAGAGTTTTCCGGATGACAGGTTAAGGAATATTTCTGGCTGGTGATATGTCCGAATGGCGGCAGTGCATAGAAAAGTGATTTATATATACACGTGTATATATAAATCACTTTTCTATGCGACAGTGTCAAATCGATGAGAGAAGTTGTAGAAGTCTACCGACCAGAATTACAGGTAAGTGATTAGTTTAATTGACGACTATTTACTCCGTCCGTAAATTGAGAATTTGTAGCATCTTGATATTGACTTTTCCTGGTTCTTGAAATTCCATAGCGAAGTTTCGTAGATTTAACAGTCAGAATAATAACCCTAGTATTTATTACTGAATAACCCAGTGACTAAAGCTTATATTAGTATAATTCATTTATGAAGTGAAACTAAGCCGGCATAGTACCATTAGTAGACCCTCGGTACCAGATTTTTGTACACTTTTTAGTACAATTTATAACCGAGAATTTGTTTATTTACTTTCCTTGTTTAGGCCATAATACAGAATTTTTACCACTAGCATTTAGAGGATTTGGCTGTGTTTAGAAACTTGCAACTTGGGCTTACGGAGAGACTAACCTACTCAGATAGAAATAGTATAAATTAGTCTGCGTGGTATCGTTCGGAGGGAGTTACCGCCGTCTTAGTTGCATGGTTCGGGCAGAAAAAATTATTGGCGTTTACGTACTAATTTATAATTTTTATGAACATTCTTTAAATTTTCAATATTCGAATGTCAAACTGACAAGAGCATGTCTTTAGATAAACAGTAGTTTCCGTCACTACGAAATTTCATTACGGGGTAGCTGTTTTCAAGTTCTAAGAAATTTTATACGGTTAGAGGAGCTTGGTATGGTGTGATATGGTATGGAATGGTAGGTATAGGTGTCGCTCGGCAAGATTTGCCCTTCAACACGTTGACCACAATTGATCTTTTGTGTATACACTTCTATTTTACACGAAAATTCCTATCTTTTTCGAGAACCTCAGTATATTTAGAGGGTTAAGCTTTTGCAGATCTCCAGGTGCCACAAGGGCATTTTCGAGATGCCTAAACCTTTGGCAAGTCAGTGCCTGACATTCGCAGAGTAAGTGCTTTGCCGTTTCAGGCATAGTTTGACAGAATCTGCACTGTTCGTCAGTGGTTTTCCCCATTTTCTTGTGGTGGTACCTCCAGGGTACATGTCCAGTGAGAAGGTCTGCGACCAGTTTTATCTAATTTTTTGTAGCTCGAGAAGCTTTTTTGTGTAGTTAGACGAGTGAGAGATGAGTTTCTAGCCTGTTTCTGCCAAATGTGTCTCTTCCCGCCTTTTTTCCAATTCTGAGTTCATACATTACGTGTCCTCTAGTGATGCCACAGAATGGTTCAGGTCCGCAAAAGGCAGTTTGTACACCATTCCATGTGAGCTGATCAGCGCCTTCGTTGCCTTCCACACTCTCGTGCCTTGGTCAAGTCCACCCTCACTATCTAGGAATGCACAGAGCCAGTGCCTTCTCTATATCGCGAACGAGATTTTGAAGAGCATGGATGGTAGATTTCGATGGTTGGTATACGAATTGTTTCGCATGCAGTGGAGCATTAGAAAGGAACTTACTTCTGACGTGCCTATCGATAATCTTTTCCATCGTTTTAAGAAGGAAGGAGGTTAAGCTAATAGGGAGGTAAGACTTTGGTTCCTCTTGCGATCATCGCCCTGTCTTTGGTATGAACGCTACCTTAACTTTCCTCCAGTTTTTGGGAATATAGCCCAATGCAAAGCTGGGTGTGAAGATTGACTGAATGTGTGGTAGTAGAAGCTTCATACCCACATGAGGATGAGCCTGTTTCTGTTTGCCAGTTGATCTGCAGCCATCCGACAATCCCACACTAGCCGGTAGTTGATTCTGCTAGATGCTAGCGCTTTTAAGGCTGCTTGACTATCTGATAAGATAGGATATAGATCTTTGCACCTCCTAGGCCTTTTTTAGCACATTCAGAGATGGTTATATTGATAGCATTTAGTTTTGCTTGAAAGATTGTGGGAATGTTTCCTAAGGAAAGTGATTCGACACCTAGACCGGTAAACTCCGGATACCACCCCTTCATTCATCTTTGATCGATCTGTGTGCCTAGCAAGTAATCCCCTCTCTAGTTGTTCTAGTCATTCCCCTGTAATACTGCGGTCTTCAATTACCACTTCAAAAGAGCGATCAAAATTGAGTTTTGTTTCCATTGTATGGGTTGGTTTGGTCATTGCCTTTATCTGGATGTCCTTCAGAATTATATGGTGACCAATCAGGCTTCCTGACTTCAGTTTTTTGTGTCTGAGTGACTTTATAAGCACTGGTACAGGCGCCTCCTTTTCTATGAATATGTGCAGCGGAGGGAGGTCAAGTAGGGCTTCCAGAAATGCTGTGGGACAGGCAAGCCTTTGTAATCTTGTTAGCATTCGCTGTGTTGTTATTTCCTTTGTTTTTACCCACCACACTAAGCGGGCGTAGATTATAGTAGGCTTTACAACAGTGTTATAGTACCACCAGATGATGGAGGGTTTTAGGCCCAATGTTTTACCAAAAAGTCGTCGACAGGTCCAAAGCGCTGATGTTGCTTTTTTGACAGTTCTTTCCAGCTGTGGGTTCCAGGTTAGTTTCTGGTCAAGAACGATTCCAAGATACTTAACGTGTTTTGAAATCCCTACCGTTGTCCCTCCCGAAGTGGGTGCTTTAAGGTTCAACTTCCTCCTTTTTGTGAATGGGATCACTACGGTTTTGCTTGGGTTGACATTTACTATTTCCTGTGTACACCATGTGCTGGCAAAATTGAGTGCACTTTGCATACGTTCTGAGAGAACGTTGTCATGTTTGCCTCTTATTGTTATAACTAGGTCATCTGCGTAACCTTGGACTTCAAAGCCTGCTTCAGTCAGTCTAACCAATAGATCGTCAATAATCAGAGGCCAAAGCATGGGCGATATGACCCCTCTGTGAGTGCATCCCTTTATTACTTTCACCGTGACTGCTGTTTCTCCAATAGTCGCAATGACTTCACGGCTGGTTATTGGATTTTATCCATTTAGTAATGGTTGGTTCCACCCCTCTGTGGGTTCTGGCTCGCTAAATGGATTCATGTGAGGTGTTGTCAAGTCCGCCCTCAATATCTAGGAATGCACAGAGCCAGTGCCTTCTCTATATCGCGGACGGGATTTTGAAGAGCATGGATGGTAGATTTCGATGGTTGGTATACGAATTGTTTCGCATGCAGTGGAGCATTAGAAAGGAACTTACTTCTGACGTGCCTATCGATAATCTTTTC